>BQNB010023526.1:36019-61702 GCA_026074375.1 Tanacetum coccineum
TCATGCAAGACATGTGGGTGTGGGTGGGGGTGTAATTGCTCAATTTTGGTTTTCTTTTTTGACTTGAATGAGAGTGTTTCATTTTTATTTACTTTTTTCATAAGATAGGGTAATTCTAGTTTAGCATAAGCTAATGTGACTGTTTGTCTTTTGTAGGGGTATAGAAAAAAAACCGAAAAAACCAAAACCAAACTGAAAAAATCGAACTGAAAAAATCGACAGAAATTAGAAACCGATGGTTCGGTTTTTACTTTTTCAAAAACCGAAAAGTTTCGGTTCGGTTTCGGTTTTCGTCCAAAAACCGAACCGAATCAGTTTTATAATAATATATCAGTGTTGCAAAATAAGATCTACAAGGCCGATTAATCGCCGCCTAGGCCCTACAAGGTCACTGACCTTGCCGATTAATGTAATATGGTCAAACAGATAGGTCAACCGTGGTCAACGGCGATCAATAGTGGTCATCGGTGATCAAACTTGCCGGAAACCTTCTAATCTTGCCGAAAGTACCTAAAACTCACCGTAAACTTGTTTTGGTCGCTTATATTAACTGTTTAAATTTATTAGAAGTTGTTTTTAGAAACAATCTTGCCAATAATATCTAAAACTCGCCGAAAATACACAAAACTAGCCGAAAATACCACATTTTGCCAGAAATGTCCAACCGATAATCCCGCCTAGACCGATTACAGCCTAATTTACACAAGGTGGTTTCGAACCGTGGCCGCTAAACGGTTCAATGATTTTTTGCAACCTTGTAATATATAGTTAATTAATATATAAATAAATAAATAAATAATAAATCCAATTTTTAAATTCATATTTATTTTTTTCTTTAAAAAAAAATTTCATATTTATTTTTGTGGGTGGAATTATAGTATCATTTTTGATATATATATATATATATAATATATGAAATATAAATATATAATATTTATAAATATAATAATATATATATATATAATAATATATATATATATATAATGATATATATATGTATAAAGATCAAAATAAAAAAACAAAATATTCTTGAGAAGGATAAAAAGATTATTTTTTTTTAAAAGTTCCTCAAAAAATTCCTGAAAAAATTCCACAAAGACGAGTATTTGTGGCATGAAAAAAGTTAAAGGAAGTTTTTCCTAAAAGTGGAGAAAAAATTAGAAAAACTTCTTTTACAAAAAGTTTTATTGGCACCAACATACCTTGATTTAATGAAATTTTTTCTTGCGAAATATTCAAGAACTTTTTTAAAATGGTTTTCTTTTTTATCCTTTTTTATAATAATTTGTCTTTTTAATTTAACCTTCTTCTAGATATGATAAAATCAAATAAAAAGACAAATATTCGTAAGGATAAAAAGATTTATTTTTTTTAAAAAGTTCTCAAAAAATTCTGAAAAAATTCCACAAGATCGTGTATGTTGGTGCATGAAAAAGTTGTAAAGGAAGTTTTTCTAAAAGTTGATAGTTTTGCCGAAAAAAAATTATGAAAAAAAACGTTTGTGCATTAAATCGGTTTTTTGTACCCAACTTCTTTTGACTTTTTGCATCAAAATTTTATTGCGCATCAAACTATAACAAGTCGAAAAATTTGTGCATCAAAATTTCTTTTTTTGCGCATTAAAAAAACGTATAAAAACTCAAAATTAGAAAAACTTCTTTTACAAAAGTTTTATGCACCAACATACCTGATTTAATGGAATTTTTTTGGAATTTTTCGAGAACTTTTTTAAAAAAAGTTTTCTTTTTATCTTTCTCACGAATATTTGTCTTTTTATTTTAACCTTCCTCATTTGTCTTTTTATTCTTAAAACTTCCTCATATATGGAAAAAATCACAAATAAAAAGACAAATATCTCCCGTGAGAAGCCTGAAAAAAGAATTTTTTTTTTTAAAGTTCTACAAAATGTCTGAATAAATTACCACAAGATCGTGTAAGTTGTTGCATGAAAAAAGTTTTAAAGGAAGTTTTTCCTAAAAGTTGATAGTTTTTGCCGAAAAAAAATTAATAAAAAAAACGTTTTGTTGGCATTAAATCCGGTTTATTTGTGGCATCAAAAATTTCGTTTTTTCCAACTTCTTTTGACTTTTGCATCAAATTTTTATGCGCATCAAACTATAACAAGTCTAAAAATTTTGTGTATCAAAAAATTTGTGTCATCAAAATTTCTTTTTTTGCGCAAATAAAAAAGAACCGGATAAAAAAACTCAAAATTTAGAAAAACTTCCTTTTACAAAATTGTTTTATGCACCAACATACCTGATTTAATGGAGATTTTTGAATTTTTCCAGATACTTAAATTTAAATAAAGTTTTCTTATTATCTTTTTTATGAAATATTTGTCTTTTTTTACTTAAACCTTTCCTCTATATATATATACATATATAATTATATCAATACATTATATATAAAATGATAAATAAATATTACATTATAAATAACAGATAATAAATGACACCTCATTCAACTTGAAATGCCAAATAATCACCAAAGAATGTCAATATCAACAAAATAATGCCGACAGATGCATCAAAGAAAGCCACCTAGGCACAATCAAATCCACGTATGCAACACATAATGCCACATCTGCCAACTAGGCATTCCATAATTAATTCGGATTAAAAATGTAATAGCTAAGGATCGAACCTGGGATGGTATGCACAATAGATTAACATCTCAACCACTAGAGCACTACCAACTTTTGTGATAAATTTTGCAAATTAAAATACAAATAAATTAAAACACTAAATTAATTTATTTTGAAATTTAAAAACCCTGCCTTGCTGCAACGCATATCACTTCCAAAACAACTCCAGGGCCATTAAATTCAGAGAACAATTAAAATTCAAATCACATAGTCAATCCTAAAATCACGTCAATCACTCATAACTAAATGCTAAGTCAGTTTCTTGATCAAACACCACGACCAAATGACTATTGGAATTAGGGTTTTCAAAATTGAATATACGATCATTAACCAGGTTTGTTCAAGTTCAAATTCTTCTTTTGATTATTATGTATTCAATACAGGGTTATAGATTCAACATATAATCTATTGAATTTAATTTATTGGTTTGTCGTTTCAGATGTATAATTGACGGGCCAGAAATAATCATTTCGAGGTATAAAAAATTAAACATCTCAAATTGTCTGTTTCAAAATCAGGCATGATACTAAGATTATATATTACAAAATTAAGTGTAGATATGAGTAAATCGTGTTTTTATGATATGAGTGTATAAAAAATAATGAAAGTTCACCAAGTGTTTTGATATTGTGTAAGTAGCAAAGGATATTCAAGTTTAAGGGGTTCATGTTTTTTTGGATGAATATTGGTGACGATCTTAAGCTTCATGTTTATGTTCAAGAGAAATGGGTTCTTGACATGTCTTCCTTCACACTACGTAAAGACAACATTATATTGCACTTTTTCTACCAATTATGTTAGATTGTCACTCTGCTCTTTAGATCTATGTTACATACTTAATTGCAATACACATGAGAGAAGATTGACGATTTTTATATGATGCAGTGTCATGGAAAGGAATAAAAGCAAAATCATGGCTAGCTCCTGAAATTTGACAAATGTTAGTTTTTCCAAATGCGGAATTTACAATAAACTACTTTCTATACTGGATAATATTTTAGATAAAGTGACGGACACATACATGTCCTTCAATCGCTGGGGAAAATGAGTAGCATAACTCATGTCACAAACTCTTCTCAATTAAAAGTTGGTGCTTCACCAAGATTTTACCTTTTTTTCCATAACTCATGTTACAAATTAACTATGATTACAATATTTGCTCATTGGGCATGTTTCATTGATTATCTCACTAGCCGGTCATAGGCATTAATCTCACTTTTTCTGTACCGCGGTCATGATCAGCTCGCCGCAACATCATTACCTATAATTAGGACCGAAACTGCATCGAGGAAAGTTAGTAAAGCTAAAGTACAAAATGTAGCAGCAAAGACAGCAACTTCAACTGCCAGTCGTGGTAAATTCGACAAAAAGTTAGCCGGTGAAAATCCCCAAAAACATGATAAGAAATACAGTAAGGTGTGTAACATACCCTTAAATTTTTAGGTTATATCATATTTAAGTTATGCCAGAAGGTGCTTGGCTTTTATTTTAGATAACCTACTCCTTTTGAGCCAGGAAACCTATTAAAGTTAATTTATAATATTCAGATGAAGGATGTGAACCTGATCAAAGAGCTGCAAATCTGAACTATCTGCAATAACTTACTGTATCTAAAAAATTTAAGTGCTAAATTCAAGAATTGATTATTCGAAACTTCTAACTTCTACTTTAAAAGTTAAAATGGCCTAAGTTTGATATCCTTTTATTTGTTATGATTTGTACATGCTGAGGAGGTAATATGCAATGCATCGGCCACCATGTCAGTTTAGGAAATATGTCATGGCCTTAAAAAGCTGGATTTTGCAAAGAAGCAGATTACAACTACTATACAGCCCTCTATCGTCTTACTATGTTAGGTTAGTCCTCTGTTATGGTTTACAACTGGAATCAACTATAGTTATTTAATGCTTTATGCCGAATTGCTAAACTCATGCTTGAAGTTAATTTTCCCTTAAAAAGGTGACTTAATATTCAAGATTGAATTATCGAACGTTAGGGGTGTGGTTCGGAGCATGTTTATGTCTGAGGATATTGTCAACCTGCTCTCAATTACGTTCTCTGTACGGTGTTTAATATGCATCTAACGTGGGGCGCTATATGATTCTGAGAGACGGCAGGGGTGTGGGGAGGTGTAGTATGGGAGGGTTCTGTATGCGGGCTTACTGAAGGCTAAAGACTAGAGGGTGTGAGGTAGGGGTGGGGAACGATTGACACCAGTAGTCAGATTTGTCTTAGAGACTCGGTGTGTGTGAGCGGGGTGGAGTGTGGATGCATGGCCTTAAAAGCTGGATTTTGAAAAGAAGCAGATTACAACTACTATACAGCCCTCCATCGTCGTACTATGTTAGGTTAGTCCTCTGTTATGGTTTACAACTGGAATCAACTGTAGTTATTTAATGCTTTATGCCGAATTGCTAAACTCATGCTTGAAGTTAATTTTCCCTTAAAAAACATTTGTGTTCTAAAACGTTTATCGGACAAACATTTTTGAATCCTCGACCAGGTTGATTAGCACCACCTCTAATTCACACGTATATGTAATATTTGTTCTTTTGCTCACCATCAGAATCTTATATGTCATTGCGGCTAAGCGATGCAAACAGAACATTGCAAGAAGGTAACCTTTCATTTATGAATTGCAAAGAAATTAAATTCATGACTAGAACCCTTGACCTTATCGTACTTTATGAGCTTATGAGCTTATTAAGATTTGGAAAATTCGAGTAAATTCATTTTTTTCACCTTATGATTATTAATAGATTATGGTTTTGAGCTGCAGACTCAAAGTGATGCTTGCAATTATCTTAATAGCTGAATACATTATTGTTTGGGACTATTTTTAATAGCAATTTTTTTTGCAAAAAATGCAAAGAAACATGATGGTTACTTACATGCTTATTAAATGAGCTTATTTTACTCCAATAAGGAGATAAGCATAAGCAGTTTCATTTTCCAAAAAATTGATTGCTTATCTACTTAGAAACAAGTAGAAAAAACCAACCATTCTTAATCACAGTCTTATAATACTTATAACTAGCCTGCTTCCGTTATAAGCCAATCTTTTGGTAACATTGTTCATTTGTAGTTAATTGCTTGCTTTATCTTTCCTATTTTCCTTCTAAAAGAATTATATTGCTTTAATTGTTACTCATCATCTCTGCCACTTATTGTTGCCGCTTTTAGCATCCAGATGATGGAAATGGTTCTTACTTAGCCGTTTGTCTTTTAAGGATTAATGGATTCAACTTTATCAAAGGAGACCATTCAAAAGATCATGCCTGGTATGTTTGTATATTACTTCTCTTTCACTAGAAAGCTGCAAATGGGTAGATAGGGTAAGGGTTAGTGTTTGCGTTGCCTAAAATTGTAGCATTATATTAGGGGTTGTTAGGATTATGTTGTTTGGATTAGGTGCTGTTTGGCCGGCTTTGAGATAAAAATGCATAACTAAAACATGAACACTATTATTATACGAAAAACAAGTATCTGCAACTGATTTGAAGTGAGATTCTATGGGATTCTAAACTAAACACGGAACTATTACGAGTATATACGAAGTTCAAAGCGAATGCATTGGTATCGAATACACACCCAATGGTCAGTCGACGAAATTTTTGCTTTGTTAAAACACTTGAGTTACTGCATGTGCACAAATTGACACAACAAATGTTGGATATCTAACTTTTTCTGCACAAGCATGGATTCACTTAGAGTGAGCCAACTCCATAGGAAGACTTTTCATTGCAACCTGAAATTGTTATAACAAAATATATACAATAATAAATACACCCTAGAGTAGAGGTAGCAATGTCAACCCAATTCCTTATAAATGGGTCAACTTGTGTTTTTTTTTCTCTAACAGGTCAATTGGGTACAACCATCGTACCAAACAACAACCTTTTTAGCTCAAATGAAAATGAGAGAAGTCGAAAGTAAAGTAACCTGTTTTGACCTGTTACCCAACCCGTATGACCCACATATTTGTCCACATGTAAACTGAATACCCTACAAGCTAATTCTTACCAATTTTCTATATTATCTGTAGGTTCATGATTTATGGCTTCTCTTTGATTGACAGTGATTGTTAGAATGCAACAATTTTAGGATAAAAACATCAAAAGGTATGCTACAGTTTAGTTTCATCTTTATTTGGTATGCTATAGTTTAGTTTCATGATATAAGCTTTTAAAAATTCATTAAGCTTAGTCAACACACCCTTAATATTTCTATCAGGCTAAAAAGATATTAGGATTAAGTTATGTCTAACGTAAATGGAAAACATGTGTCGGTGTAGAGAAGCCAAACGTGTGGGCATTCGACACTAAGCGGCTCACTAATATTCTCAATAACTTTAACATTTTAAGCTTTGTTTTTCTCTTACAGAACATAGTAGACGTTTACTATTTCTCAGCTGCACTACTTTAGTTTGCTCAAATTTGTGTGGTATTAACTTCAATGAATGGTTTTTTAACTATTTGATTTCAATCCATTAGTTTTGAAATAAGCAAAGCTTAATGACTACAATTGTTTGAGGAGCTTTAGAAAGTGACAATCGGTGGCCATATTGTTGTTGGGGTACATTCAAACGGTTAATTGTTGCACGAAGAGATATTTTCAAAGAACTGATAGAAAATTTATATTTTATCTTCTCGATTATGATTTAACTGTTTGCATAAATCAAACCAAGGAACTCATAATTAGCACTTAGCAATGAGTTAGGAGCCATACGAAATGGGGTGACTTCTATGCTTAAGTTTTCCTACCAACCCCACAGAATCACGATAGGAAGAAAATCGAGCAATAACTTACCTCATTTAGTAACTTCGCTAAAAATTTATTACATGATTTGTAAAATTTTGCGTAGTACTATCATACAAAGATCAAAATTAGCAGTGAGTAGAAGAATAAGATTGAAAGATGTGTCCTCAGTTGTTTTGACGTTATATATCAATTTCAACAGAATTTAGGATCCATCGAAACATGTAATGAACCTTGTGGAGTTTTGCTACATACCTGATGTTGTAGCCTCCTTAATTATACTATATTCTTAATCATGATCCCGTCTTAATGTATGACACAACATTTAACTATGTCAAGTACATCATATATTTGATATATTATTGGTTCACACTAGCCTTTCAATACATGTAATTTCAAAAATGATTTATTCTACCCCATTCGATGATCTGATAAGTTTTGATGTATGAAATGCAATATATACAATTTCTGTCGATTGATTGCACTGGATTCCCTTAATATTTGTGTAAGTCTAGATATAGCATTCATTACATGTTGATGCAAGGTTATTAGAACCCATTTTTCTTTGGCTTAATATATTGGTTAAGTGTCAGCCATGGACAATAACCCTGACCGGAGCTTCGATCATCACTGGCAGCCGGCTAATATTGCATAATATATTTGCCACTTCCGCAGCTTATATGCAAGTGCTCCAAAAAAGTTAAGCCAGGTTAAGTTATGTTCTATGTCAACGCTTAAGCAAGTGTGAGCTCCTATTTTTCTTTTTTTAGAAAACTAAGAAACATAAGTTGCATAGAAGGCGTTGTGAAATTTCGGTCAATTATATATCATAGCAGAGACCTCCTAATGAAAATATATTGCCCATCTTATTTGTTGTTTATTTGATTTTTTTAGTCGGACGGCGATGAATTCAGGACTGTTAATGGAAGAAAGATTGTGGAGGGACCTCTGAAGGACCCACTTTGTTCTAGACTTTGTATATTCAATCTACCCATCCTTGACTGCTTGGTAGCACACAATTTAGGTACTCATTTATATTATTTTGCTTGGCCGTTTGCATATTGATTTATGTTTGTGTTAAAATAACAAGCGGGTCAATAACCTCATTAGTTTGCTTTGTTATTGGTATTGTCTGCTCAATGACACCACACCTAATTTACAGGGTAAACTTCACACCTTAACGATCTCTAATGTTGTTGCAGGAGATCTAATGTTTATACTACCTGCTAACAATCTTCAATACGTAGCGGCCATATCCAACTTACAATATTTAAAGCATGCCAAGCATCTACCATTGAAGATGTGTAACAACAAGCAAATGTTGTTTGAAAGAATACGAAGGGAACATCTAATGAGCAAGGAGCTATGATTGGTAACCATCATTGTTTTTTTCAGTTCATGTTTCCATTTTGTGGTACATATGCCAAACTCCTGAGCTATTTTTTTTATTCTCAGATGATATCGTCTTGAATATTGAGAACTCTCATGCGCAAGCATCAAAAACTCAAAAGAGGCAACTCTTCGATGGTAAACACTTGAAAGTTCTTGGTTGCATAGTTATTTGACTTACATTGGTTCTATTATTAGTTGATTCCAGCTTTTGAGGAAGCTATTTCAGGCATTTTTTTGTGGCATTAGAAGGAGAGATATATTCTGGTTATAGTTTTAGGTGTTACGTAATCTTATGATGATACTTTGTAACGAATGTTGCTTATTTTTTTCATATATTTGACCATCTGTTCAGGATTGTTGTACATTATTGTGCTCTTTGGAAGTATCCTTCCATGGCTAAATTGACATAACTCTCAACATTCTTCAATTGTGTTATAAATAACAAAGGCAGGTTGTTCCATTCCAGAATATGTGATGTATTTAATAACGTCTAATATTATCGATGAATGTCGTGCTCTTAGGGTGGTCTCTATTAATAATATCATTTAGATACTGAAAAATGCCAAACATTCAGGTCTCTAACCATGGATTATGAATCATTGAAGTTTTCTGGTGAGTGCTCTTTAAAGTTTCCTTATGAGGCATGTTGAAAGTCACAATTGTTGATCAAAACTCTTTCGTAAGAAGTATCTTTCGATAGCTATTTCCCTGTGATACTTTTGGTGTGGTACTTCTATCTGAATTTTATAAATGGTCTTTAGTGTGGAGTACGAAAAGTAATTAGTGTTTAGTTAGGCTCATTCAGGTCTAAAACCGACACCAATCCAATTTGTTTCTAGAAATAGTTTTTCAATCTTGAATGTACTTATTTTAATATACGCCTTAAAGCCATGTATTCGTTTGGTAGGTCTAATTTGGTACCAAACTTTTTTTTGTCCTAGAATTACTTTGGAGTTATAATTGTAATCTAATATTAGGTAACTGTTTGGTACACGGATAGTTAATGATTTTAAATCCATTAACTTACTGTCGGATCTAATGGTGCTCATGTGTTGTATTTATTTTGACAATGTACCAAAGGATAGAGATAATATGACAATGGAAGCCGCTAAAGGAGTTGTATGTTTACTCTGTCTCTTGGTTATTTTTTATTTGCAAACGACCATAGTTGCTTTTCGACCACTATCAGGTACAAATCTTCATTTATGTGGACCTTTCATGTCACACTTTGACTTGGCAAGATAAAGAGAGAGATGATTGTTTTCATTGTTTAGTTGATGCAACGAGAAATATATTGAGCCAACAAACATAAATATACGATGGGACCATTTGGAACCTAGACTACTCAAATATCTAGATCACCTATGAAACTTTTAGCACCATCTCAAATATAGAAAAATGAACATGGCAAGTAGCTTGGGTAGTGGGTAAAAACAACCCATTTGTTGTTAGTCGTAATGGTCCGGGTTGGGTTGATCTACAAATACTTTTTGCTCTCTTAGATAAAGATCTCAACTTACAGTTTAAGCTATACATCACTATATTAATACTTTAGACATTTAATCGGTTATATAAATCTGTATTAGTGAACATTGATTTAATGTCTCATGGTGCAGTTGGTTCTGGTTTAACCAATAGGTCACTGATTGTTGATTATAAAAGACGTAAAAAGTAAAACTCTCATTCTAGAAAAGATGATCCCCTTACAACAAGTACTTCACCTATTTTACATGCCTCTACAACAACAAAAGATTCTCGAGCAACACTAGGTTAAAATTATTCACGAGTATTGCCCGATTGTGGTGCAACGTTTTAAATTAATTATTCGATCTTTTTTCGTCACAACTTATATTAATTCTATATGTAATACTTATTTTGTGTGTGTGTGTGTCTATATATATATATATATATATATATATATATATATATATATATATATATACTTTTCAGCAATAGTTTTCAATGACAACAGTAAGACATAAATGATGCAGGATTATCTCGATATGTTACGTGGCCATTGCTATTGTTGGTGAAGTCGTGAATTAGGATATGATAAGTTACTATTGTCGTTCTAAAGAGTCTTTCGTTTTATTTTTCTTACACTTATATTGTACTCTTATCATACTCTTAATAAAAAACATATACTTTGTTACGATGTTTATAATTAATTAACCGTCGGTTAAATTTTTTTTGATACTCACAAGGCAAGCCCGCCCATCGGGCGGGCTTTGCAACTAGTATATATATATATATATATATATATATATATATGTGTGTGTGTGTGTGTGTGTGTGTGTGTGTGTGTGTGTGTGTGTGTGTGTGTGTGTAGAGTAGGGATCCAGTGAGAAGTAAATTAAAATAAGAAGTGGTGAGAAGTGACTAAAATCATCACTCTCTCTCTCTCTCTCTCTCTCTCTCTCTCTCTATATATATATATATATATATATATATATATATATAGAGTAGGGATCCAGTGAGAAGTAAATTAAAATAAGAAGTGGTGAGAAGTGACTAAAATCACACATTTGAGATGCAACGACTTGCATTAGATGCATTTCTATTCATGTAGATGCATCATTTTGAGTTTCGAAAATTAATTTGATGTGTAGATGGTGCAAATTGATTTTCATGATTTCAACACATGCAGAGGAACAAAAAACAAGATAAAAAATAAAATGCATCTAATATACGTATATGCATCTAATTAAAAGCCAGAAAACACATTATGATGCGTTATAATGCATCTAATATTATAGAGATGCATCAAATTTAAGTCGGTGCATCTCGAATATGCGATTATAGTTACTTCTTATCCTTCTTATTTTAAGAAAACTTCTTATTTGATCCTAACTATATATTATATATATATATTAATGTTTATATATGTGTTTATCATGCACGTGTGTTTATCTAACAATATATCGTTACATATATGACAACGATCGTACTATGTGTGTTTTCACTTGCATTTGTATGTGTCTCATTTATATGTGTATAATTGTAGAAATTTAGGTAAACATTATTAAGCTCGTATTGACAAAAAAACAAAAAAAAACCAATTTTCTACGTAAAACAAGTTTATTTATATAAATTAGACAAAACCAAATATAAACGGTTTGAAACCGAAAAAACAAAAAAACGAACAGCCAAAAACCGAGCGGTTTTGGTTTTTGGTTTTATAAAAACCGAATTTTTTGGTTTGGTTTCGGTTTTAGCCAAAAACCGACCCAAACCGAACCATGCACACCCCTAGTCTTTTGTGTGTTTTGAGGAGTGGCTCAAGGGCAGGGATGAAAAAAAATTCGTAACTGACGGAGACTTGATCCTCAAACGTGATTTGATTAAGGGAATATTTGTCAGAAATTTAGTTCAATTGTTGGGTTCAGTTGATACCGAATAATTGGGATGGAGGTACGGAGTGTACACTCATAGATTACTGAACACCCTGACTTTGATAATGGTGAAATGAAATTCAAGTCGCCGATGATGTTCAGTGAGTTAACACTCTGAACTGAACAATGTTCATCAGTGTGATGGCTTCAGCTTTGTACTCCCCGAGTAGTAAGTTGAAGGACACCATTAGGGAGTAATCCATCAGAGGATGTATCCTCAGTGGGTTAACTCATCAGTGAGTCTTTTCAGCTTGGACACTTCAGCTTGTATGCTCTTCAGTGAGCTAGTTGATGAGTGTTTAGGTCATTGAAGGAAGACTTAGAAGGAATGAATGCAAATACTAGTAACGGCTTTGACCTATTCAAATGTCAGTTATTATTGCATTAATGACTACGTTTAATTGGTCGCGTAACCGCTAAATCCCAACAATCATGAAGGATATTATGACGGAATAATGGGCCGGTTAATTATCATAATTCTAGTATTAGGGTTTTGAGTGATATCTCCTACAAATAGGATATTACAACTTGCATGGGACATATACATAAAACTTAAACACTTAGAAGCGAAGGGTTCTTGATTTGTGCCTAAAACAAGAACAAACACTTGGTTTTTTCCCAAGGAGGTATTCATGTAACCCACGCATAGGGTCGAATAATCTTCTTTAGAAAGTGATTACACGACTTTCAAGTGATATCCGGTAACCTTCATTGGTAATTAGTTAGCTATTGATTGTCTTTACCCGACTGGGAAACAAGCAAAGAAACCAACAATTAAAGAAGATTGTTTTTTGATAATCATTAGTGGTTGAAATGAAACACATGGTGGCTAATTTCTTCAAGCTTGATAGACTTGAAAGGGTTGATTTTAGAATATGGCAAAATAAGATGCACTTGTTTCTTTCTACCATGAGTTTGGTGTATGTCCTTAATACACCAATGCCTGAAGATGGTAAGAATGCTACTATGGAACAGATCTAGAAAAGAAGCAAATGGGAGAATGATGACTATGTGTGTCGTGGCATCATTTTTAATGGTATGTCTGATTCCTTCTTCGATCTATACTAAAATATTAAATCTGGAAAATAACTATGGGATTCCTTGGAGGTCAAATGTATGGTTGAGGGTGCATCAAGTAAGAAGTTCCTTGTAAGTGATTTCACAAATTAAAAAATAACTGATTCAAGACCAGTTATGAAACAATACAATGAACTTTTTGGTATACTTAGTAGATTTACATAACATAAAATAAACATGGATGAGGCTATTCAAGTCTCTTGTATCATTGATAAACTCCATCTTTCTTGGAAAGACTTCAAGCATACCTTGAAACATTAAAAGGAGGAATTAACTCATGTTGGGTTGGGCAGTCATCTACGCATTGAGGAGTCCCTCGGTGTGTAGGATAGTGACAAGTCAAATGGCAACAATGTTGTTGATCCTTTAGTTATCAATATGGTGGAGCATAATAACTCCATCAGGTTCAATGACAATAAGGGTAAACATAAACATCAGGACACCAAAATTGATCCTAACAAGAAGTCTAAACTCACTTGATGAAAGTATGGGAAACCTGGACACTTGAAAAATGATTGCAAAGGTGGAAAAGTTGGCAACAAAGCCAATGGTTCAGGTACAAATGGTTTACTAAGTGGTGCATCCAACTCACTAAAAGGTCAGATCATGTTTGATAAATCTTTTCAAGTTTATTATGTTACATATATATACATGAGCATACTTTGTGCATGATGATGATGTTGCGTGGTGGGTTGACTCTAGAGAAATTGTCCATGTGTGTAAAGATAGATGTTGGTTCAACACTTATGAATCGTTGAATGGTGGTTTTATTCTTCACATGGGAAATAAGTAAACAACTCTGGTGCATGGACTTGGTTGTATAGATCATATATTTAGTTTTGGAAAGATTATTTCCTTGTGTAATGTTTTACATGTTCCTATTATTAGGAAGAATTTAGTTTGAAGTAGTATTTTATAAACAAGTGATTGAATTTAATAAATTTATTTTATCCAAACATGGTTTTTTTTGGTTTTGGTTATTTGAGTAATCAAATGTTCGGGCTTAATATTGTTAATGATAACATTAATTCGGCCTTTATGTCAACCTCTAAACTGAATGATTCAATCTTATGGCATGCTAGACTGTGCCATGCTCACTATAAGAAGATGCAAGATATGTCTAAGGATGGGTTAATCCCAACTTTTGATATAGACACTAAAAAATGTAAGACTTGCATGCTGACCAAAATAACTAAGAAACCATTTCAAAATGTAAAACATAAAACTAACATTTTGGAACTGATCTATAGTAATCTATGTGATTTGCATGCTACTCCCTCATTAGGGAATAAGAAATACTTTGTGACATTGATTGATGATGCTTCTATGTTTTGCTATGTTTATTTATTACCTACTAAGGATAAAACATTAGATAAATTTAAAGTATTTAAAACTGAAGTTAGATTGCAACAAGGGTCCCTGATCAAAAGATCCAGGCTGATAAGGGAGGTGAGTACATGGATACTCTATATTTTTAGTTTGTTGGTATTATCTGTGAAATGACTGCTCCATAAAAAAATGGTATATTTGAAAGGAAAAATAAAGTACTGAAAGAAATAGTCAATTCCATGTTGTCATATTTAGGGCTGAGTCAATGGTTATGGGGTGAAGTTATGTTAACAGTTTGCTATTTATTAAATGGGGTTCCTAATAAAAGGAACAAGATAACCTCTTATGAACTTTGGACTAAAAGAAAACCAAACATGAATTATCTCAGAGTTTAGGGTTGTAGGGTTGTTATAAGACTCCCTTATCAAAAGATGAAAACTTCAAGTGAAAGAGGCATTGAATGCATATTTGTTGGATATGTTGAGCATTCCAAGCTTTTAGGTTCTATGTCATTGAACCTAATAAATCAATTTCAGTTAACTTAATAGTAATTGAATTAAGAGATGTTATCTTTGATGAGAATAGATTTTCATCAGTCCTTAAACCAAGTCAGATGTCAATGATAAATAGAACCGAAGACATTGATGATTCAATGGTCCCTGAAAAGGTTAGTGAAGAGGTTGTGGTTCAACAACCTGAACCTGAACTTAAGAATAGGACTCCAAAGAACTTTGGATCTGAATTTCAATTATATTTAATTGAAGGAACAAGTGATGAGGTCTCTGGCCAACACTCTTATTGCTTTAAAGTTAAGGATGAACCCAAAACATATGATGAAGCATGGAAGTCCTATGATGTTGCTTTTTAAAATGAAGCAATTAATGATGTGATGCGTCTCATCATGGGCAACAACACTTGGGTGTTAGCTGATCTACCTCTGGGTTGCAAATGGATCTTCAAAGAAAACTAAAGGTAGATGGAACTATAGAAAAGTTCAAGGCTTGACTAGTCATTCAGAGCTTTAGAAAAAAAAGTCAAGGATAGACTACTTTGATACTTATGCTCCAGTGGCACGTATCAGTACCATAAGATTGCCGATTTCTTTGGCATCAATTCACAATCTGATTATTCATCAGACGGATATGAAGACAGCATTCTTGAATGGTTGTTAATACAAATAATGCCTAAAATGTTATTTACATTTTTCGACTCCTCTACGTTTTGAAGATGACAAAGTGTAAAAATGTCTACGATAAAAATAAACGTTTACGTGTTATTATTCATAAATTTCCATTTCAACGTAAATCACTTAAGGTAGGAATAAACAAATCATTAAACATAATTAGTGATCAAGAAAATATTTTTTTCTTAACCGTCACATTTCTACAAAAGTATTTTTACAAAAATAAAAAAATACAAAATGTTTTTATTTATAAAAGAAATATTTTATTTAATTATAAAAATTTGAAACTGGTTTCCCCCCAAAACAAAAGTGTTAGATATTAGAAAAAGACTCGGTCACCCCGTGTATTTTACTGTTTATTATAGCTCGTAGTTTAATAGTTAATAGTACGTTTTTCGGTTTTACGTCGGGTACGAATACCCGGTATATTGTAAGTACTATATAAGCCTCTTCCAACTTTGGAAGAGGTAAGCTAGTCATTACTTTCCTTTTATAAAGAAACACATTTTCTCTCTCTAGAAAACTCTCTCAAGTGTTTCTCTCTCTAGAAACTAGCCAAATCCAAGAATCGACCCCGTGTTATGATATATGATATGCCACAATTGGTATCAGAGCTTATGGGATGATTAGATCGTGTGTATGTGCGATTTCTTGCTTGCTTTAGATCGAAAAGTGTACCATTGAAGGCTCCTAGCTCGTTTTTGAGGTTCTCTGAATTTTTGATGTTTGTATTGATAAAGTTTGGGTGTTTCTAGTTGCTATTGCCTTATGGTATTGTGTTGTGCAAAAGAAATCAAGCAAAATCGTTCAAAAGGGTGATTTATAAGTGATTTTGTGTGATAAAAGTCGTTGTTCTTCGTGGAGGGTTGCCAGAATTTCTTCACGGCGGTTTGCTTAAATATAATATTTTATTAAGTAGGTTACCAACCCTCTGACACACGGCGGGTTGCTTAGGTGGCGAGTTGCTCAAAAGGCGAGTTGCCTTATACTAAGCAGCGAGTTGCTTACCAGCGGTTTGCTTAACAGCGGTTTGAACAGGTTATCAGCGGTTTGAATATTTTAATAGCAAAAATCTAAAGGAAACTCTGGCGTTTAGAAAACTCAACGGCGTTTGAATTAAAAAATCAGACGGCGGTTTGTATTCTTTCTTCGCGAGGCGGGTTGTCTTAGGCGCGAGATTGCGTGTTCGGCGAGTTGGCCTAAAAATTTCCACCAGCGAGTTGTCTTAATTTTTCTTAGCAAGCGGTTTGGTAGCCTCAGGCGTCTAGTTTGAATCCGTTCTAGTCTTAGAAATTTGAAAAATTCAAACTTTGGACGTGTAAAATCACGAAAACTAAAACAAATACGTTAACTCGACCACTTTTTAACGTACACTCACTATTCATTGGTCATCAAAACATATCATATCATAAAAAAACATGATTGTCTAGGTATGTCAGAACACATCAGGAGTTGCCGGATCTGATACACGCCCACCAATGCTAGGATAGAACAGACATAGATCTTGACAACAACTTATCCTTTGTACTTGTCTATGAAAGGATAATGGAGAGAACTTATGAAGTCCGACCATTACTGACGGACCATTTCAAAAAGGGGAAACCCAAGTTCCCCCCCCTCAGATGTAATTTGCTAGAGGAACTGAGGGTTCAGTTTCAACAAGGTCCGCAGTACATGCTAGAGTCCTAACGACCTATTCAGCAAAATAAAAGGAAAGGTAAAAAGCTGACATTCGTGCAACAATAACCTACATCAAGGGATATAAACCAAAGGACATCTACTTCACTCATCAACCACAATCTTGACGCCAAAGACATTGGGAAAATGAAAATGATTCTGGAAGGTTTCTGAGTTAAACAAAGGAAGACCTCCGGAAACTCATTAAACGAATAAATTGAACACATTTCTGACAAAACGAAAGATGAGAACCATTCAAGGATACAATGTTTAGTTTACGAAGCTCAGTTAATGCATGAGAAACATCAAGAAGACCATAGCCCAGGATAGCAGCTTAACTCAAATTTTGTGAACAACATGCTACCAGATTGAGTCGAATTCAAAACTAAAGCAAACATAATAGAGGTTTTGATGAGCTAATTTTGATCAGCGTATGCCTATTTTCACAACATGAGGACAGCTAATGAGAACAGAAACATGATGGAAAGGTTCCTTCAACCAACTAATGATCCTTTGGCACTAGTGTTGAATGCCTCAATTCAGCAGTATCCAACATAAGAGTCACCAATCTCCACAACCTCAAATTAACCAATCTCAGCTGACAAATTTCACTGTACCTCGGGAAGATCTCAACTTAAAACCTATTTGAAAGTTTATCTAACTCACTTGCCCTCCTCACTCAATCATACAAATCACATCTTCCTCAAACAAACAATCAACTTAGAACGTCATCTAATGCAAGGAACAAAGCTACGGTTCAAGACGGCAGAGTTGTTGTTCAAGATGTCCGTGGAAGATACAATGCGAACAATCAAGGAAAACCATTTCAGAGAAACAATGCAAGAGGAAATGTTGTAGCACAGGAATGTAGAGGTCAGAACAGAGGAGGCATTATTAATCCTGGACGCTACAACTGTAACGGACTAGGGCACATAGCACGAGAATGTCCAAGGCCAAAACGACTTCAAGATTCATACACTATCAAGGTACAAGATGCTACTAATTCAAAGCCAAGAGAATGGTGCAGTACTTGGGACGAAGAACACTATCGAAGTTTCTGCAGGAAAACCAATTATCAACTTTGATGAGATTGGATAATTCACCCAGAATGATATTGGCACTTCAATATGACATATCTTTGAAGCTGATGAATGTGATGCAATCGACCTGATGTTGAACGAGAGGTCCCACACACAGACGAATGTTCATGATCAATCTATCGGAAGATCGATCTACGAGAAGCCGAGACATCATAGACTCAAATACTCCTTCTAGGGACAAGATCATGATACCTATTTTGTAAATTTGGATGAGATATCAATGAAGTATACGAGATGCAAACCGATGAACAAACGAACCACGTTTGTTTTTGACTCTGATGCCTAGACTATACTAGTAATAGTAAAATTATCCGTATAATCAGTAATTTGGTAATACAACGAAGATCAGTTGTTAAAAGAAATGTATCTTCTGAGCGAAATGAACATTGATGTCAATTCTTGAAGAAAAACTGAACAGGGAGTACAATTAGATTAGCAAATAAACCAGACATTGATAATTAATGATTCAGTTGCCTTTGAGCTTGCTAAAAATAAGGAACTGGTCGGGAATAATGAAACACGCAAAGTTATGAATTAACTGATAGAGAACAAAAAAATGATGGAACAAAAGAGAATAATTATCTCCGGACCGAAACGAGAAATAAACTTCATTAAAGTTAAAATCAGAACTTCATTCAGACACAAATACTATTAAGTTCTAAACCGTGCCATTATAAGTCAAAGAGACAGAAGAAGTAAAACATTTTGAAAAAGGATTAAACAAAAAAGATAAATATCCTTGAAGAGTTTTAAGAGGAGCTAAAAAAAGCTAAATGATAAGATTGAAGATAGATTATAACAACCAATAAAGAAGGAATCATTCTGTTCAAAACGGTTCACATGTTATAGTAAACCAAAATCATTTTAATATGAAAAGAACAAGTGTATCAAAATGCGGCTACAAAAATCCCTTATGTTCTCATTCGTGCAGAGCAAAGCTCAGTCTGCTCTGATAATGTCCATGTACCAAGTTCAAACAACCAATCATAACACCCCACTAATCATACATGACTCAGAGGATAACAGCGTAGAGAAAGCTGAGATAACTAGGAAAATAATGCGTGAAAATGTATAAAAATTCCCAACAATGAGATGAAAATAAAGTTAGGTGATATTGCCACACCCTCCCCCCCCCCCCCCCCCCCGATTACTCAAAAGAGAACTTTCTTGCAACCTTTGCTCCCCAAAGAAATCTGACCCCATAATAGATATTTTGGTTCATAGATGGACAACAACAGGAAAAAGGCTGAGACCTTAGCTCCAAAACCAATATACACAGCATTGACCTGTATCTACCCAATACACCATCAAGCTTGTCCCCAGAATTCTTCCAACAAAAAGTTAAGTGAAAATACTCTTATTGTAACTCACATAACTTTTACTGAATTTGACAAGAAGCGGATGCTCAAACTTGAATGGCCTCGTGTGCGCGCAACAGGTATTACAGAGGGTGAAAGAGGTTTTGAGCAAACAAAAATATGTTACCGTCACTGAAGTATTCATTCTTCAAACTCTTAAAGAACACTTTGTTGGAGTTCAAACAGCCCTCATTAAGAAGTTAAAGAAATGGAAAAAAATTTGATCAAGTGAATAACAAAGAGGACAAGAATACTGAAACAAGCATATGTGCTGAAAGATTGATAAAGAAAAACCTACTCAAAGAAAATTAGAATCTGATTGCTAATTGTTTTGTCGACACAACTGCTGTATGATATGTGCGGAAACATCACGTTGTCTAGATCTTTAAGCTGACCAGTCTAAAGTACATGATGAGTCAAACATAATTTCAAAACTTTGAAGGGAATACCAAGAATTGAGCAATTAAAGTAATCAACATCTTCAAGAAGTTTTGATAATAATAAATCACACACAGTGCAGAAGCTCCTGATTATAACTCAATTTTTAAAATCAATAATCTCGAACATCAGATTCAAAGAAAGACAGCGTGATTAGAACTTGAAAGGACTAGTCCTAATGTGAATGACAGAAGTTTGTGAGCTTATAAACAAAGATGTCACTGCTCTTATTGAACAAAATTGAATGCTTTAGAGTAGAACTAGAAAAGGTAAACAACATTAACAAGGAATTGTATGACTCAATAAAGAATATGCTGCTCCACAAGTGAAAATACATCTAATATGTTCAATGAATTGAGAGTCTTAAAGCTCAGATGCGACCGCAAAGAGTCTGTTTCACTAGTGACTATTGTCCAAACCAAAGTTCTTTGCGCCTGGCAATGTTATGCCATTGACGTAACCCATCCCTCATCCCTTAAGAACAATAGGAGTGCTCATTTAAACTATATCAGCCATCTTAAGTAGAGTGTAGAAACAGTAGGGAGTATTGTATAGGTAGTTAAGTAGTTAAACCATTGGATTCATGCACTTAACTATGCTTCCAATACACTAAGCAATCTCAGAATTTGTTAGAATATGTGATTGGCATACATGCCCAAAAGTTTCAATGAAAAAGATAACAAGGCTCCCTCTACCCCTGTTACTAGGAAAAAGCAAGTTACTTTTAGTGATAAACCAGGAACTTCATCTAGCAACACACAGAAACACGACGTGCACCAGAAAGTTCAACAGACTAATATCCATGTGATTCATTCTACAGGAGTAAACACTTCCACTGAAGCAAGCGGATCAAAGCCTAGAAGCAATACAAAGAAAAATAGGATCCTGCCTGCTAAGACTGAGAATAAGAAGAAAGTAGAAGCTCCTAGTGGCATATAAGTCATAGGACAAAAGTGAATCGGTGATATTCTAGCATTAGCTTCTAAAGCGTGTTGTATATTAATTTGAATTCTGAATCTGTGTGCAAAACTTGTAAACAAATGTTTAAACACTCAACACCATAAAATGAGATAGTTGTGTTTAATATCTTGAAATCTATGTGAGAAAGCTACCCCACTGTTAAAATTGCCTGAATAAAGGGAAACATATCTGAACCAAAAGGCAAACTGTCTTATAACAGTTTGTAACAAGACCAAGCAGGTTAGGAAAGCAATGGGCAAAACTATTTGCTAATGTTGGTTATCAATGAGATTCCACAATGAAAGAAAGTCGCCTTAGGACAACTTAACAGTGTTTATCATTTGAGACCCACTAAAAGAAATTTGCCTTAGGCGAACTGGCCTTCAACAAGCTTTATGTGCAATGGTTCAAACAAAAATGCGAACCACCATGACCCCAACAAAAATGGGAACTGAAATTCCAAACTCACCACACTCGTCTGTTTTCAAATGCAAGTCGAACAGGATCATCCTTTGGTATCCTGGGACTCAGGCAGTTTAAAACATATGACGAACCGTTCAAACTCAAGAAATTGTGGACAAGTTCATCGCGGGTCAGTCAGATTCGGAATGATCACTTAAGCTATCATGGGTTATTGTAGATTATGTTATTGTGACAGTGTGATTCTCAAGAGTTACTACGTGGAGGGACTTAGACACAACGTATTCTCCTGTAGGCAATTTTTTGATTCTATCATCTTAAAGTAGCCTTCAGAAACATACTTACTTTATTCCCTGATAGTAATGGTACAGACATACTAAAGGTAGTCGAAGCACCAATTTGTACATATAACGATTGTGAAAGCATGAAGGCTTCTCCTAATATGCTTTTTGTCCATAGCTTCCAAGCCAAAATCATGGTTGTGGCCATCGTCGTTTAAACCATTTAAACTTCAGCAAATAAAAAGAACTTGCTCGAAAAGATCTGTTAGAGGTCTCCCTAGATTGAAGTTTGAAAATAGATCATCATTGTTCAGCCTGTCGACATTGCAAAAAGCAAGAATTTTCCCACAGGACCAAATCTGAAAATACAAATAAGAAGTTCTTTATACCCTCACATGGATCTGAGTGGTCCAATGAAGTCCAGAGTATTAAAGGGACGAAATACATCTTATCATCGTGGATGACTAAAATTCAAGATTCACATGGTAAAGTTTTTGAGTCAAAGATAAACTCCAGAGTTTGATCCATCAACATTCTATAAGCAAATGCAGGTTGGCCTCAACAAAACAGTCAGATTCATCTGCACAGATAATGGAACGGAATTCGTCAACCAACGTATGTCTGAATACTATGAGGGTGTTGGCATATTTCATCAAAAGTCTGTTCCTAGAACTCCTCAACAAAACGGCGTTGTCGAAAGACGTAATCGTACACTTGTAGAAGCAGCACGTACAATGATGATATTCTCAAAAGCACCTATGTTTCTATAGGCCGAAGCTGTAGCTACTGCTTGTTACACCCAGAACCGATCCCTAATTCATACTCATCACAACAAAACCCCTTATGAGCTTGTACATGAAAAGAAGCCCGATCTTACATTTCTCCGAGTATTTGGTGCCCTATGCTATCCTATAAATGATAGCGAAGATCTAGGAAAATTTCAAGCCAAAGCTGACTTTTGGGTATTTTTCGTTGGTTATTGCTCCTAGCAAGGAAGGCTAAGAAACTACAACAAAAGAACTCATCGAATTAATGGAACAATTCACTCACCTTCGATGAGATGCAATCAGTCGATTGCTCCCTTCCCATGAGTTCAGTACCCCAAGCCCTTTCATCCTGACCCCTGTCCAACTCATATTCAGGCTCGCTCAAACTATAAAGAGCTGAAAGTTATTTCAACCAATGTTTGATGAACACCTTGAACAATCTCGAGTCAATGATCCAGTACCCTCTGCTACTGAAATTAACGCTCAATTTGTTCACCTTTAATCTTTGTCTACAACAATTGCTCAAGATGCACCGTCTACAAGTGTTTCATCGTCAACATCAGATATGCATCATCCAGTCCGACATCAAGAAATTGCAGAAGAACCCACTCACGAAGAACCCCCAATCAATCACGATGTTCTACATCCTTCACATCACCTTATTATTGGAGATCCAGGTTCAGCACAGTCATCATCTGGGAATGTTAATTCAGCAAAACCCAACCAAGTTAATTACCCACCAGATCATCTTAGAAGATGGACCAAAGATCATCCTCTGGATAACATCGTTGGCAATCCCTCTCGTCCTGTATCTACCAGAAAACAGTTAGCATCCGATGCTTTATGGTGTTGTTTCCATACGGAACTGTCCAAAGTCAAACCCAAGAACTTCAAAATGGCCGTGATAGAAGACTGCTGGTTTCAAGCCATGCAAGATGAAATTCACGAATTTGATCATCTTAAAGTATGGGAATTAGTACCTCGTCCAATCTATGTTATGGTTATCGCTCTCAAGTGGATCTACAAAGTGAAACTTGATGAATATGGTGATGTACTAAAAAATAAAGCTCGGTTGGTTGCAAAGGGATATCATCAGGAGGAAGGCATTGATTTTGAAGAATTGTTTGCTCCAGTTGCACGAATAGAGGCCATCAGAATCTTCATTGCCAATGCCGCAACCAAGAATATGATCATCTATCAAATGGATGTCAAAACTGCTTTTCTAAATGGTGATCTTCAAGAAGAAGTCTTTGTCAGTCAACCTGAAGGATTTGAAGACCATGAAAATCCTACTCACGTCTATCGTCTGAAGAAGGCTCTTTATGGGCTAAAGCAGGCACCAAGGGCATGGTATGACACACTCTCAAAGTTCTTGTTGGCCAACAATTTCTTCAAGGGCGCCGTGGATCCAACGTTATTCACACGCAAATCAGGCAAACATATTCTACTTGTTCAAATATACGTAGATGACATCATTTTTGCCTCAACAAACTTTTTGAAATCCGGTCAACGCTAAAACACACACACACACTCTCTCGCAACTCGCCGCCAAGAATAAAGTCACAAATCTTTGATTTCTAGTGTTTCTTGCAAAGAATACGATGGCAGAACAAAATGTTCCCACTCAACCTCCTACAAGAACAGATGAGCAGATTGTACCTCGCTCTCAGTGGTTAACAATCGGGAAAAGCAACCTACTTTTCAATGCACAAAAGATTCAAAAGAACCCCATCTTTCAGATATCAGTGGACATCCTGAGTAATACCAACTTCTTCCAAGCATTCACTGCCTCAGCGAATGTTCCTGCTATTAAGAATGATACGAGGCTGTAAATGAAGTTCGAGCAGAAGTTCCAAATGTTTTCAATTGGAAGCTCTGATACCAATTGAAAAAAACACGAAAACTATGATCCGATGGTCTTAGTAAGTCAAACCACATGATAGCCATTTTAGTGAAAGAGAGAAAGTTAAACTTGATAAAATATGGAAGATACAAAAGACTCAACCCCTCTATGGAAGTCATGGAGGGGTATATATACCACCACACATTACATAAGAATCCTATGTTGACAATATTAGTCCCTGTGTGTGGTGATATGGTAAACAATGGTAATTCTGTAAATGTCGTCACGTAAAGTGAATTCCTAACAATCTTCCCCTACGAGACGATATACAGAATTACTTACAATATTTTTCTAACAAGTACATAATGATTAAGAACAAGAACTTCTATAAAGCTTCCACTGCTGATGACGTCTTTTGTGGTGTTTGACTTCAAGTCTGCACTCTAACACGAATCATCTTTATAGTACTTTGTAGGAGAAATATTGTAATAGGCACGAACTAAGTAACCCATACACTTCTGGTTAAGGAGAAGCTTCTGAATTAGCTTCCCCCTAATTCATGCCACATAATCTTCATTTAGAAGCTTTCAAAACTTCCCCTTAAACTAGCAATGAATCAGCTTCCCCCTAATTCATGCCGCATATTCTTTATTTAGAAGCTTTCAAAGCTTCCCCCAAACTAGCAATACTCTCTTGAGCAGTTTCAAAGCTTTATTACAGGCTTAGAATAATTAAGTGCACATGAAGGAACTGGTGTTAAACCAGGGGTTCCTGATGTACCTACATATCGCTCAGATGATGAGGAAGAGATACCTTGGAAGTCAAGTGATGAAGATGATAATAATGATAATAAAGATGATGATGATGATGATGATGATGATCAAGGTATTCTAGATGACGATCAAGGTGATGATAACGATATTGAACGAATAGTATCTGACACTGAGGGTGATGATTTTGTACATCCCAAGTTTACTTCTAATGATACTGAAGAAAGACATGATGAAGAAGATAAAGATGAAGAGTCTTTTGATCCAAGGGTTCAAACACCTTCTCATTAC
>BQNB010023527.1:0-2500 GCA_026074375.1 Tanacetum coccineum
TTTCGAATTTGATTTAGTTTTTTATATCAGGTTAATTCATGGACCGGAGAATCCAAATTACTAAATCCAAGCAAAGATGTCAAGTGTTTAGATCTTGTATACGGAAGCATTCAAGTTCCAACCCATTATTACTCTAGATCACATAATTACTTTCAAAACGAAATGCCAAACACCTCCTAAATATCATTATATAATGCAAATTCTAAAGGTTACCAGGAAATAGATTTGGCAACTGGAACATTAACTTCTATTCAAAGTGGCGCAAGAAAACTTCTAGCAAAAGGGATTAACCCACAATTTTATAACTAAACTCGGATTAACCCACGTTTAGCCCAATACACTTAATAAGCACTAACAAAATTTTCCCTATAAAAACGACCATTTGATTGGAAAACGCAAGCCACGGTGTGCATATGGTGTCGTCCGGTCACGTTATTCGGGACCATTCTGGCTGGTCACAATGGCGCACGACTCGAAAATGCCTCGCGCCGTCGCGTTGCGTTTTGAGGAAAAACGCACTTTTTGCATAGGGTACCGAGAGCTCTTAGAGTTGTTTTTGCTAAGAATCGTCACAAAGTTGTTTGAAATTGTTTTGCAAATTTATGTGTCAAACCGAACCACGTTAGACAAAAAGAGCGGACTGAGAGAGAGGTTCGTGGAAGTGCACATGAAGACATGCGGTTTTCTCGTGTAAATGGACTGAAATTCGCATTGTTGGTTGTTTAAGAGCCGGAAATGACATTTTACTGAGAGTGTGCTTAATTCAAACAATGGAACAAAAAAAGAAATGCAATGAGTATGTGTTAAGGAATATAATGGGTAAATATCTTATATAAGTAAATAAATATTAAAAATCTTAGATTATTTAAAAGCAAAATTAAAAACACTTGAATGTTGGAGGAGTGATAGTGGGAGACAAACGGTTGATAGAAGGCTTTACATGGTAATGTATTTTATTACCCCCAATTTGGTGCATAATAGGTTATTAATCACTTTTAGGTAATGACTATTAAATGAAAAATGACAAAAATACTCATTTTTACAAATATATTTCACCAAATACTCATTTTTTTATAATTTTTTTTGAAATACCCATAAATTCGCAAGGTTTGAGAATTTTTTTGAAAATAGCAAGGTTTAACTTTTTGAGGTCAAACCTTGCGAAAGTTATGGCCAAAATACCACAATTTTTTCTCGTTTAATTGCTATGGTATTTTGGTCATAACTTCCTCGTACGAACTTATTTTTGCGTGATTCAAAAAGCAACTTGACAAAAAAATAGAGATTTTCAACTTTATATTTTGAGCTAAGCATGAGAACCCAAGGAAAAAGGAACAATTTTCAAAGATTTAAATTTTATGAAAAAAACGTAAGGTTTGACCTCGCAAAGTCAAACCTTGCGAATTTTCGGTTTTCACAATTAGCACCAAATATAAAAGTTCTAGATCTCTTTTTTCTCGTCTAGTGGCTTTTTAAATCACGCAAAAAGAAGTTTGTATGTGAAGGTTATGACAAAATACCACAACCAAATAAGAAAAAGTTATGGTATTTTGACCATAACTTTCTCATACAAACTCCTTTTTGGTTGATTCAAAAATTTACTAAAGTACAAAAGAGATATCTAACGCTTTCATGTTTTGAGCTAAGTGTGAAAACCGAATAAAAAAAGAGAAATTTGCAAAAATTCACAAGGTTTGACGACAAAAAGTCAAACCTTGCGATCTTTAGAAGAATTTGCAGATGCTCGCAAACCTTGCGAATTTTATAGGTATTTCTGAATTTTTGAAAACAAATGGGTATGTGGTAAACTATGTTTGTAAAAAAATGGGTGTTTTTACATTTTCCCTCATTACACTATACATAACCACTCCATCACTACCCCATCTCCGTCGGGGAATTGTTTTAGATCCACATCCCCGTCCCCAACGAGGATAGGGGATCCCCATCGTGATTTGGGATTTTCCCCCTAATGAATTGAGTATAAAAATTACATAACAAATCAAATGTATAAAATAAAATAATTGATGTATAAAATATCTTCAAAAACATATATCCAACATAGTTAGATTAATTAAAATGTCGTTAAACTTCGAAGCATTGTAGATGTTTAAACATCACATATAATATAAAAATAAAGTGCATCGAATGTGTGTATTCAGACAAAATATTAATTGAATGATATTTAGTTAGTGCTTAACATTTTAAAATATTTGATCTAGTAAATATCACATATACATACAAATATACTGCATGTATAATACTTATCATCACTCACTAACATATACATATATAAATATATGTAGTATCAACTACATATAATTTATATATACGTGTACAATAAAATGTTCGAGGTCGGAGATTTATGTTATCCTCATCCCACTTCATTCCCGATTTCATAATTCGAGGGTTCCTCACCCCCATCCTCATCCCCGATCAACTTAAAGATTCTCAGGTTAAATTGGGTTTGAAGTTCCTATCGAATATGGGTCACCCTCTAACA
>BQNB010023527.1:22500-30000 GCA_026074375.1 Tanacetum coccineum
CACCCCCCCCCTCACTCCGCTCTCTGCTCTCCCCCCCCCCGCCCACCCCCCCCCCCCCCCCCACCCCCCCCCCCCTCCCCCCCTCCCCCCCCCCCCCCCCCACCCCCCCCCGCTCCCCACCCCCGCACCCCCCCTCCCCCCCCCCCCCCCCACCACCCCCCCTCCCCCCCCCACCCCCCACCCCCCCCACCCCCCACCCCCCCCCCCCACCTCCCCCCTCCCCGCCCCCACCCCCCCCCCCCCCCCCCCCCCCCACCCCCCCCCGCCCCCCCCCCCCCCCCCCCCCCCCCCCCCCCCCCCCCCCCCCCCCCCACCACCCCCCCCGCCCCCCACCCCCACCCCCACCCCACCCCCCCCCCCCCCCCCCCCGCCCCCCCCCCCACCCCACGACACCCCCACACCGCCCCCCCCTCCCCCCCCCCCCCCCCCCCCCCCCCCCCCCCACCCCCCCCACACCCCCCCACCCCCCCCCCCCTCCCCCCTCACCGCCCCCCCCCCCCCCCCACCCCCCCCCCCACCCCCCACACCCCCCCCCCCCCCCCCACCCCCCACCCCCCCGACCCCCCCCCCCCCCCCACCCCCCCCCCACGACCCCACTCCCCCCCCCCCCCCCCCCCCCACCCCCCCCCCCCCCCCCACCCGACCCCGCGCCCCTCCCCCCCCGCCCCCCCCCCCCCCCCACCACCCTCGCCCCCCGCCTCCCCGCCCCCCCCCCCCCCCCCCCCCCCCCCCCCCCTCCCCGCCTCCCCCCCCCCCCCCCCCCCTCCCCCCCCCCCCCCTCCCCCCCCCCCCCCACCCCCACGGCCCCACCCCGCCCCCCCCCACCTCCCCCCCCCCCCCCCCCCCCCACACCCCCCCCCCCCCGCCCCCCCCCCCTCCATCCCCCCCCCCCCCCCCCCCCCCCCCCCCTCCCGCCTCTCCCCCCCCCCCCCGCCCACCCCCCCCCCCCACCCCCCCCCCCCCCCTCCCCTGCCCCCCCCCCCACCCCCCCCCCCCCCCCCCCCCCCCGCCCCCTCCCCCCCGCCCCCCCCCCCACCCCCTCCACCCCCCCCCAGCCCCCCCCCCCCCCCTCCCTCCCCCCCCCCCCCCCCCCCCCCTCCCCCTCCCTCCCCCGCCGCCCCCCCCCCCCCCCCCCCCACCCCCCACCCCCACCACCCCCCCCCACCCCCCCCCCCCCCCCCCCCCCCGCCCCGCCACCCGCCCCACCCCCCCCCCCCCCCCCCCCACCCCCGCCCCCACCCCCCCCCCACCCACACCCCCCCCCCCCATCCCCCCCCCCCGCCGCCCCCCCGCCCCCCCCCGCCCCCCCCCTCCCACTCCCCCCCCCCCCCCCGCCGCCACCCCTCGCCCACCCACCCAACCACCCCCCACGCCCCCCCCCCCCCCCCCCCCCACCCCCCCCAATCCCCCCCCCCCCACCCCCCCCCCCCCCCCCCCCCCCCGCCACCCCCCCCCTCCACCCCCCCCCCCCCCCCCCCCCCCCCCCCCCGCCCCCCCCCCCCCCCCCCCCCCCCCCCCCCCCCCCCCCCCCCCCCCCCCCCCCCCCCCCCCCCCCCCCCCGACCCCCCACCCCCCACCCCCTCACGCCCCCCCCCCCCCCCCCCCCCCACCCCCCCGCCTCGCCCCCCCCCACCCCCCCACCCCACTCCCCCCCCCACCCCCCCCCCCCCCCCCCCCCCCCCCACCGCCCCCCACCCCCCCCCCCCCCCTCCCCCCCCCCCCCCACCTCCCCACCCCACCCCCCCCCCCCCCCCCCCCACCCCCCCCCACCCACCCCCCCCCTACCCAAACCCCCCCCCCCCCCACCCCCCCGCACCCCCCCCCCCCACCCCCCCCCGCCCCCCCACCCCCCCCCCGCCCCACCCCCCCCCCCCCCCCCCCACTCCCCCCCCCCCCCACCCCCCCCCACCCCCCCCAACCCCCCACACACAACCAACCCCCACACATCTACACCACAACTCTATCCATCCCTCCCCCACACCCCAAACCAATCCCCAACCAAAAATTTCCAGACGCAACAACAAACGAACAAAATAAATATCCAGCATCACCACCACAAGCAAACACACACACACACACCACAAGACCACCACAGAAAAAACCAAAAACAAAAACCAAAACAAAAAAAAAAAAAAAAAAAAAAAAAAAAACATTAAAAAAAAAAAAAAAAAAACAAAAAAAAAAAAAAAAAAAAAAACAAAAAAAAAACAAAACAAGAAACAAAAAAAAAAAAAAAACAAAAACAAAAAACAAAAAACAAACAAAAAAAAGAAACAAATAAAAAAAAAAAACAAACGAAAAAAAAAAAGAAAAAAAAAAAAAACAAAAAAAAAAAAAAAACACAAAACAGCCAAAGAAAAACAAAAATAAACAAAAAAAACAAAAAAAAAAAAAAAACAAAAACAAAAAAAAAAAAAAAAAAAAAAAAAAAAAAAAAAAAAAAAAAAAAAAAAAAACAAAAAAAAAAAAAAAAAAAACAAAAAAAAAACAAAAAAAAAAAAAAAAAAAAAAAAAAAAAACATACAAAAACAAAAAAAAAAAAAAAATAAAAAAAAAAAAAAAATAAAAAACCAAAACGAAAAAAAAAAAAACTCACACCCACCCACTCTAACCCCAAAAGACCCACACACAACACACCACACACAAACCCCTCGCGCAAAACCCACCTCCAATCCACAACACACAACACAACACAACCTGCACAACCCCCAATCCAAAATCCGCACCACCAAAACCCAACTTCACCCCCCAACACCCACCAACAACAACACCCACAACCCAAACACACCCATCCCCCACACCCCCAATTCACCAAAACACACACACACACAACCAATCCCCACAAATCAACCACACACACAACTGCGAGAGAGAGAGAGAGAGAGAGAGTCAACGATCTCACACAATCTTATAAAAGAGAGAGAGAGAGTCTGAGAGAGGAGAGAGGAGATCATTTTCTCTAATACAATAACCACTCAAAAATACCGTCACTACAGAACTCACTCCCATCCCCCACAACACACACATCTCTCTCTCTACACTACTGTCAATTTTGAGTACAACACACACACACACACAGTAGAGTAATGAGGAGTAGAGAGGGAAATAATAGAGAGGGATTTTGTCATCATAAAAAAAATCTAAAAAACTCACATCCAAATATTGACACTAACTTATAAACTCATATCATCTCTTCACCAATTCGAGAAAATCTTCTCCTTATTCTACTTGCTCACCCACACTATTAATAATATAATATTTTATTATAAAATTAAATCAATATCTCTAAGATTTGAATTAATTTTAAATATAACTCATTTCTATTATTACAAGAATAGAAAGTTCCACCCTCTATTATTCTCTAATAAATCCCACTGTTTTGTTAAATATTTCACTCCACTCTCTCATTAATACTGATACTATAAAATAAAAAGATACCTAATTAAACAATTAAATTCGACCTCTACTTTGATAAGACAACTATCCATCTCTGCACAAACTCTCAGATCTCTCATATAAAGATACAACTCTTACTATCTCTCTATAAAAATCTAAAATAAAAACTATTTCACCTTCAAATCACTCTTAGGACTCTAAAGATCTTATACTTTATATAACTAGTAATAACACACCTTATAATATATTTCCAAAATACACTCAAAAACACCCAAAGCAAAAAAAAAACACTCTACAAACCATTTAATAAAATTAAGTAATATATACTATTCATCACAATAAATAAAATAGATAATAAAAAACTCTCTAATCTAAAAAATTATATTTTAGTATCTCTCATAATATATCAGAGTCCAGGTTTATACTATTAAACATATATATCTTAATCTATCTCTTAAAAACAAGATCCTTAACAAACTTGTAAATTCTATCTAAAAATATAATTTAAATGAATATATATTATAAAATAATTTCTATCTCTATTAAAAGAATAAAAATATAATATTTTAAAGTATATAAAAATTCGTATCAACAATAACAAATATAATCTAGATTTATAAATAATTATATTTAACTAGTATCATAAGATATTATCATACATTATTGAGATTCATAATATTTATCATTAAAGATTTAAAATCTAATCTCTCTCCAAACTTACTCTCTCTCTTATAATCATATATATATATTTTAATAACTTCTAATTACTCTCACAAAGGAATCAAAATATTAGAATTACAACATATCTCGTTAAACTTTCTCATCAGATACCTCCCATCCTTACATATACTCATAACAATATACCATTCTATATCAAATCTATAAAATTTATCTACTAACAACTAGACACACATATTCGATAATTCTACACTAATTTTTAAAAAATATGATTCTACTTCATTTCCCAAATATAATAAATCAACAAAAACTCTTCAATTTTTTTTTTATTAAACATAAACTAAGTATATCTCATATCATAAACTAGTTACAATCCTTACATAAAAACTACACAACTATGGATATTTTACGTATAGAACAGGATAGATATAAACAGTATATTGACATTAGAAGTGTTCTTTTTTGTAGTGTATTATGGGGGGTGGGTTGGTGGTTATTATAAAAACACATTAACAGAATTCCATAACACTAAAATAATTATTGAAGCTTTCCACATATCGTATTTATATATGTGTATAGTGTATTTTATGGTGGGTGGGTTTTTTTGTGTGGTTTGTATATAGTCACTCTAGATTCTTGGTTAGAGAGAGATGTGTTATATTGTTGGATTAGGGTGTGGGGAGAGGATGGGGGAGGGTTAGAATTTGTGTGTTGGTTGATGATAGGAGAGGGAGGAGGGAGTAGGAAGTGAAATTATTTTATTGGGTATATATATTATTTATATTATGGATGTAGATATTATGTATGGTTTGTGTATTTGTATATATGTTATATTGTTTTTGGTTTATGTGTTGAGGGGGTGTAAGGGTATATTTGTGTGTATATTTATATTATGGTGTGGGGGTGGTTGGTGTGTGTTGTGGTGTGTTGGGGGGGGGGGGGGGTTTGTGTGATATATATATGGATATGTTTGTGTGGTGTGTGTGGGGGGGGGGGGGGGGGGGGGGGGGGGGGGGGGGGGGGGGGGGGGGGGGTGGGGGGGGGGGGGGGGGGGGGGGGGGGTGGGGTTGTGGGGGTGGGGGGGGTGGGGGTGGGGGGGGTTTTATATCAATTATATATCTATAATTATTTAGATTTATTATTTGTTTCTTTTTTTTTTTTTTGTGTTTTATTTTTTTTTTTTTTTTTTTTTTTTTTTTTTTTATCTATCTTTTTTTTTTTTTTATTTCTAAACTTTATTATTTTTTTTTTTTTTTTTTTTTTTTTTTTTTTTTTTTTTTTTTTTTTTTTTTGTTTTTTTTTTTTATTTTTTTTTTTTTTTTTATATTTTTATTTTTTTTTTTTTATTTTTTTTTAGTTAAAAAAAATTTATTATAAAAAAATAATTAAAATATTTATTATAAAAAAAAAAAAAAAAATAAAAAAAAAAAAAAATAAAACAAAAAAAAAAAAAAAAAAAAAAAAAAAAAAAAAAAAAAAAAAAAAAAAAAAAAAAAAAAACAAAAAAAAAAAACACAAAAAAAACAAAAAAAAAAACAAAAAAAAAAAAAAAAAAAAAAAAACAAAAAAAAAAACAAAAAAAAAAAAAAAACAAAACAAAATAAAAAAAAAAAACAAAGAAACACAAAAACACAAACCAAACACACCCCCACAAACAATCACAAAACCAAAGAACCACTAACAAAACCACCCCCCCCCCCCCCCCCCTCCCCCCCCCCCCCCCCCCACCCCCCCCCCCCCCCCCCCCCACCCCACCCCACCCCCCCCCCCCCCCCCCCCCCCCCCCCCCCCCCCCCCCCCCCCCCCCCCCCCCTCCCCCCCCCCTCCACCCCCACCCCGCCCACCCTCCCACCCCCCCCCCCCCCCCCCACCCCCCCCCCCCCTCCCCCCCACCCGCCACCCCCCCCCCCCCCCCCCCCCCCGCGCCCCCCGCCCCCCCCCACCCCCACCCCCCCCACCCCCACTCCCCCCCCCACAACCCCCCACGCCCCCACCACCCCCCCCTCCCCCCCCCCTCGCCCCCCCCCCCCCCCCCTCCCCCCACAACCCCCGCCCCCCCCCCCCCCCACCCCCCCCCCCTCCACACCCCCCCCCCCACCCCTCCCCCCCCCCCACCCTCCCACCCCCCATCGCCCCCACCCGCCCCCCTCCCCCCCTCCGCCCCCCCACCCCCCCCCCCGCCCCCCCCACCGCCCCTCCCCCCCCCCCCCCCCCCCCCACCCCCCCCCCCCCCCCCCCCCCCCACCCCACCCCCCGCCCCCCGCCCCCACTCCCCCCCCCCAACCCCCCCCCCCCCCCCACCCCCCCCCGCCTCACCCCCCCCGCGCCCCCCGCCCCCCCCCCCCGCCCACCTCCCCCACCCCCCCCCGCCACCCCCCACCCCCCACCACCACGCCTCCCCCCCCCCCCTCCCCACCCCCCCCCCCCCCCCCCCCCTCCCCCCCCCCCCCCCCCCACAACCCCCCCCCCCCCCCCATCTCCCCCCGCCCCCCCACCTCCGCCTCCCCCCCCCCCACGCACCCCCCCCTCCACCTGCCCCCCCACCCCCCCCCCCCCCCCCCCCCCCCACCCCACCCCCCACTCCCCCCCACCCCCCCACCCCCCCCCCCCCCGCCCCCCCACCCCCCCCCCCACACCCCCCCCCCCCCCCCCGCCTCCCTCCCCCCCCCCCCCCCCCCCCCCCCCCCCCCGCCCCCCCCCCCCCCCGCCCCCCCCTTCCCCCCCCTCCCACCCCCCCCCCCCTCCCCCCCCCCCCCCTCCCCCCCCCATCCACCCCCACCCCCCCCCCTCCCCCCCCCCGCCCCCCGCCACCCCCCCCCCCCCACCCCCCCCCCCCCCCACCCACCACCCCCCCTCGACCACACCTCCCCCCCCCCCCCCCCCCCCCCCTCCCCCCCTCCCCCCCCCCCCCCGCCCCTACCCCCCACCCCCCCTCCCCCCCATCCCCCCCCCCCCCCACCCCTCCACCCCCCCTCCCCCCCACCCCACCACCCCCCCCCCCCCCACCCCCCGCCTCCCACCCCCCCCCCCCCCGCCCACACCCCCCCCCCCCCCCCCCGCGCCCGCGTCACCCCCCCCCGCCCCCCCCCCCCCACCCCCCCCTCCCCCCCCCCCCCCCCTCCTTCCCAACCCCCTCCCCCCCCCCCCCCCCGCCCCCCCCCGCCTCCCCCCATCCCCCCCAAAACCCCACCAACCCCACCCCCCCCACGCCCCCTCACGCCCCCCTACGCGCCCCTCCCCGCCCCACCCCCCCCCCCCCCCCGCCTCCTCCCCCCCCCCCCCCCCTCCCTCCCCTCCCCCCCCTCGCCCCCTCTACCGGCCCCCCGCCCCCTCCCCCCCACCCCCCCCCCCTCGCCACCCCGCACCCCCCCCCCCGCCCCCCCCCCCCCCCCCGAAACGCATCCCCCCCCCACCCGCCCCACCCCC
>BQNB010023527.1:35000-40000 GCA_026074375.1 Tanacetum coccineum
CACAACCCCCAAAAAAAAAAAAAAAAAAAAAAAAAAAAAAAAAAAAAAAAAAAAAAAAAAAGACAACACGAAAACAAAAAAAAACAAACAAAAATAAAAACAAGAAAATCGAAAACCTAAACAAACCAAAAACACAGAGAAAAAAATAAAAGCACAAAAACAAATAAACAAAATAATAAACAAAAAAATATTAAGAACCAAGACAACTAAAAAAAAAAAATAAAAAAAAAAAAAAACAACAAAAACTTAACTCTAATATAAAATGGTTGGATGATAGTCATAATGCACTAAAAAATGGTAAATCTAAAAATCGAATACAAGGTAAACTTTCACATACGTTTCTTTAATGTCCAAATCTTAACTCCAATCTTCGAGCTCAACATTAATCACCCATCTTATCTCTATATTCTAACTGTTAATATTATTTATTGAACCTACATATAAACAGTTATCACAACACTACACATTCTTCCAAAACGGCATCTACCACTGCAAATTAAATTAAAAAACATTCTAATACACCAAAGGTCGGAATTTCTCCCGTTAATAGGCTACTAGAACCTAAGATTAACAAGGTACGTCTTGCTTATCTATATCCGTGAGCTAAAGGTTCAACACGAATACGGCTCAAAAACCGATTAGGCCGAACCTTTCACCATTTTTAGTCAAGAAGCAACTAACCTAATCTCTGCCAATAAACTAACCTAAACTACAAAACTAAAGATTCACAAACAAAACTTCCAATCGAAACCTAAACTACCGAACCGACCAATTTCTAAACAAACATACACAAGACATACCTCCAGTAATAAATCATAACTACGCTAAAATCAACAACATAAGTAACAATAATAACAACTAAACTGCATGGCAAAATAAGCCTAAAAGAAAATAAATAAAAAGAAAGAGAAAAAGATGAACCCGAGAATTAATCGCTATACCCGGAGATAAAGGCGACTACCCATCAATACAACCAAACATTAAAAATCAAGAACTTTTTAAAAAAAACCCAGTTTCTAATTATATAAAAAAACTTTTATTACAATAACAAAAAGTTGATTCTCTTCTCTACAACATAAATCCTTTAATAAAGAAACCAGCTTAACAGAAGAAAACAATCTTCACAGTAAAACACAAATCTATAGTGAATCTCGGTGGCTACTTCTCTCGACATTACTTCATAACCGAGAACAAACATTATGACAATAAAAAACTTGTATTCATTAACAACTCACCCTCGCATCTGCTCTACAAAAAACGACTAAAACACATCTATGTAGCCACTTTAGAGCAAACTCAACAAAGTTACTAAGCGGACAAAACATATCTAACGAACAAAATCAAAAACTCAAAGCGTGATTCAACCACCCCACAATTCGCGTAAATGACAAGAAATTCTTGAGATTCGAAAACAAAATAAACACATAAATATACAACTCCTAAACACCACAAGATGAATTTGACTAACAGTTGGTAACCGACCCCAAGAGGTGTGGTGCTGGCTCACAATCTGTGTGTTTTCCTTTCTTAGGTTATTATACTTCTCACAAGTATTTTTGCCCAAGAAACTGATAAGGTGCAGATATCTCCACGTCACACACATTTTTTACCACAAAAAGGAGAATGCAAACCATAAGGCCGGACTTTTGTTCTCTTTTTTTGGGTTTGGTGGCCTAAAATAAGTTAATATAGGCTAAGTGGGCTTGTTTGTCTTGTAAAGCTTGGTTGGCTCGCTAAAGGCCACTACTATTCGTAAGTTTTGTTTCCGGGTTATAATAATCTTCAATAAAAGCTTCCAAGGATCCCGGTTTAAACGTTTGATCAAAAATCCCTTTTACTGCCCCCCTAACAATAATAAATAATACATATAAACGATATATTCCACTCAAAAATTCCACCATTTTTTATTTATTATGTCATGAAACGAAGGTATTATAGCATTAAATATATGTAGTAAATTATAATTCAATGAAATATCAAATACCCCTACATTTAATCGTTGCTATGCCCTAACGCAAACCTAAGATTATATATGTTAAGTCCAAAATATTTTTCATCCCACTTAAACGAATAAAGATATAACATCAAAGAGAATATATAAAATAATCGTTAAGGGAAATAAAAATAAAAATTCATTTAAAAAATTTTGAAAAAACCATCCCCCCCATTTTGACCCAAAAATCCGCCTCATTAAAAATACAAGAAAAAAAAAACTTTATTTGGGTTGACCTGGCCCTATGGGCCCTGAACTTTTGTTTTTACGAATATAGTTAAAGCTTAAAGAAAGGGAATGGCACACAAAATGGGTGCATCCCACGGAAGAAATATGGAAATCTTTCATCCTCGGGGATTTTCCACTATCACTCTAAAACCGAGCTTTAAAAAACGGAACATCATTGTTGGGTACAAGTCTAGAATGCTAACACTACTCATAAAATGCAAATTGTGTACGCCAAACCTACATTCTTGATTCCCTTATAACATAAATCCGCTAAAGATTTTATTTGAAAAAAACACATAAGTGTAATGAGATCACTTTATTTTAATAGGATCTAATGGTCCCGTTATTTATTACAAAAAAAAGTGGTACCGATTTAAAACACTAAATTAAAAGTTTGGAAAATCCATTTTCCTAGAATGAAATCCCCCAATGTCCACATTAAAAGGTTTCTAAATTTAACTATGATTTAGGAGATATCATTTTTGTTCTCCGGAAAAAACATAATTCTAACTAACAGAGTCCCAAGAGACAGAAGCTTTAATTTACCATACCTTTGGAGGTCGAAAATTTGGGCCTTTAATATTATATTTATTAAATTATTTGCACATCATGTAGAAGCCCTCGTCTCCTTTAAAAAAACAAACTGAAAGACAACGTGAGTGAACCGCCTCAGAAACAGTAAGTCTTATTTCGACCTCCAGGGGAATTACTCGACCTTTTTTTTTTTCTGGAATTCTGAGTCATGGTAGCTAACCGTCAGGAACTAGTAAACTTTATCGGTCTTGGAAATTATTATTATATTATTACCTCCACCGTTTAAACATACTAATCAATTCAACGGAGCGTAACCCGTCAGGATATAGTAGTCTTATTTCGGTTTTGGTTTATTACATTTTATTATAGCCAAATTTTGAGTCATGTGGTCTTTTAACTTCCGAGTCAACGAGAGCGAGCCGTTAGAAAAAAGTAGTCTATTTCCCCACAACACTGACAAAACCTCGATGTGTACCTTACTTTCATCAGAAGGAATCCTCTAAGAAGGGATTAAAAACTAAGAATTGTAAAAACCAATGCAACTTAATTTATTGAAAATTTATTTTAAATGCGTTTATTTAAGCTGATGGGAGCAAAAAAGCCATACTTACACCTTCTATGTAGCGCGTCTAAAGAGATCGAACTACTCCACTCGCTTCTCCTACAATCTACACTTATAATTTAATCCACTATCATTTATTCCATTCTTATGCAAAAAAGTTTAAGTCTTGCAGACGCTTAGTCTCGAAAGCTAACGGGAAAGCTAGAGTGCAATACTAAGTCAAGTCAGAATCTCCCCTTTTATCTATCCCTACGCCTACTTAAGATGTTTACAAATTTTCTTAAACAAGCACAAACACCCCTTTTTCATTAAAAACAAAAACACCTATGAACCTCCAGCGCGCAGTCGCCGACGCTTCAGCACAACGCCAACGTTCGGAGCTTGCAGCTTGCAGTAACAAGCCAGGCATAAGTATGATCATTTTGATATAAACCCTTATACTTAGAATTGAACATTGGCCTCAATGTTCAAAAGTGTTCGGGTGCCACCCCTACAATTAGAACATAAAAGATCAATGATCAAATTCTAAGTGTAAGGAAGGTAACTAATGAAATCCCTAAGGAAATTATTAATAAAATGCATGCTTTAAAGAAATCTAAATAAGATAATAAAAGAATCGATAACTGAAGACTCCCATATATAAACATGAGCTCGTTCGAGACTGAATGATGATTGATGGAAAGAAAACAACACCCAATCATGAAAGTCCTTCTCCCGATCAAGAGAATCCTGTAGCAAAAACACAAAGCACCAAAGAAAACAAGACGCCACCCAAACTTTTTCATTAGTAATACATAATATCCTAACCTAACTCAAAAATAAACCTAAGTGAAGCAAGCTTCTTATTTAAATCTAAATATAACAACGGGTTTCCTCCCGAATAAGTGCTATTTTTTGTTCGAGTCTCTAGCTGACTCTAAAGTTTACATACTACTAATCTAAGGTCGCAATAATCCCATCGCTTAATATTTAAGTTTGCGGATGGAAATCACCACCTTATGTGAGTATGCCAACCTAGCATGGTTAATAGCATAATGGGGAAATCCATCAAAAGTCTCTCCATCACCCGGGGTACATGTCACCCGACTGTGTCAGGGAGAAAAAAGGATCAAATTTCTCCACTTCCCTTAAGAAAATTTGCTTAGAATCGAGAAGTGGTGGAACTAGTAGGGAGGACTCTTTAGATGACAATGATGGAGAGACATCAAAAAAATGTATCTTCATTAAGCAATTGTTCCAACATAGAATGTCAACCCCCAATCTAATATCCATCATCAAATTTTGTTTGGAATGAAATCGTCTAGGCGATATCTGGCGGTGAAGCTCCTCCAAAAATTAGTTCACAAAATCTCAAAAGATCTAGACAATCGAATCGGAATTACCTAAAGTTTCATCAAATATCCTGGGATTGAAACAGGCCATCGCTAGAAAAAAACGTCCAAAATTTTATACATCCCTAACGAGTACGTTTAATGACATTTTCCCTATCCCCCATTGAGAATGGTGTCCACTTTCGTCCAAAAGGTAATCAAATCTACTTTTTACATTCTCCCAAAACACCAGTGCAAGGAAAAGGTAGTGAATCAAAGGGCACACTACACTCTAAATCATTACAAACCGATGTCACCTCTGACTCCCTTAGGATTGGGACAAGATCGTCAACACTAGAACTTATAATTCCAT
>BQNB010023527.1:42500-61699 GCA_026074375.1 Tanacetum coccineum
AATAATTTATAAAGTTTGGAAAGATTATACGAACCTAAATACCTATGTATCTTGACAAGTATTGATCTCCTGAGTTGTCGTTCTAAAGGAGTGATGAATTTAAGATACGTCGGTTAGGTTTTGTTTGATGCTTAGTAGTCATAAAAGTTTTTTTTTGTTTTAAATAATAAACTAATGCAAACTAAATTATCTAAAGGAAATCTAAGGGGTATGTTTTCCTAAAAATTGGTGGTAAATAGTTAAGATTAAATTGGTGAACTAAAACTCGAACAAGATTAATTTATCCGTACGGTTCTGTAATTTAATCTTAACTCCTATCCGCGCACATTATACCGTCTAGTCTATATTCTAGGTTAAAATGTTGACTACTATAAAGTTTTCTCCTTTCCAACGATTTTGCCCGTCAAATTAGATAAAAACATTCTAAGTACACCAAAGGTCGGAGGTCTCCCGTTAATGGCTACTAGACTAAGTTTACAAGGCACGTCTTACTTATTATACCGTGAGCTAAAGGTTGGATGTCTCTTGTTATCGGCTACTAGGCTAAATAATCCGTTACCAAAAGCAACTAACCTAATCTCTAGTCAATATGCTAACCTAAAATACACACTAAAATCACCAACAAACTTCAAACCGCAATCCTAACTACCTAACCACCCATTTCTAAACAAACATACGCAATCTACTCTAAAAATATCATAAGTAAAAATAAAATAAAAACTACACTAAACATAATTAAAATATTTGCAATAAAAATGATGAAAAAGAATAGAGATAACCGAACAAGGATGACGAAATGAGACTCATACCATAAGCTCCAAAACCCCATCTGTAAGCTCCTCCATTAAACCCGCTAACCGCCACAAGCTTCTACTAAACATCAACTTAAAATTCTATTAAACACTACATACTAGTTACTGTTTTAAGTCATGAATTAATGCAAAATAGAAAAAAATAACTATAGTTTAACTGAAAACATGTTTCACGAGACCAAAACAAATTGATTAAGAATTGAAACCAACTTTTCTTTTGACAAAAGTGAAAAACCTAGGCATAAATATAAAATCTGAGCTTGACTAAATAATACAAAATGGAGCATTCAAAAGTCAAAACTAAAATAGAAGTGATGGAATCGAAAAAAAAACAAGAGCAGAATTGTTTTGCTAAATATCAATTCATAAATTTAACACTAAAATAAAAACAAAGTATGATTTGCTTAATATTTAGATATAGTAAATAAAAGAAAAATATAACAGTTAACTACAAAAGATTTAAGAAACAAATGCTAGCATAAGACGTTGGAACTTGGATGGAACAATTTGTCTTGACCGACTCCTCGCCGAATGTTTCCCAAGCCTCAACAATATTCATAACTAGGTGGCGTAAATCTAGCCAAACAACTTCATAACTATAAAATTTTCGATCAGTTTTATTTATCTTTGGGTCTAACATGGGCTAAGTTGCTTGTTTGACTTGTGGGCTCGGCTAGGGCCACTTCTTCGGACTTTTCCTCAGCTTTTCCTTCAAGCTATAATAATCTTTTCAGCCATAATACCTCCTTCATTCGCCTCTAAAAATGGCTTCAAGTGCTTCCTCTTCCACCAAAAACCCACCAAGAAAGGTCGCTCGAACTAGCATCATTGACATCTCATCCAATGAATCATTAACACTCCAAGAAAACAATCACATTCCCACAACAATTACTACTACTCTTGCCTTATCACTTACTCCACCAAATGTTAGTCACATACTTGCTCCTCACCCAAACGAACCTTCACCCTTAGCACCACGAGAACTCATTTTTACCACTCCATCAACTTCACCTCACCCTTACTTGAACAACCTTGAGGACTTGCCACCAAGATGTACAAATCTACCACCACTTCCCACATTTGAGCAAATCACTAGCCAACCTCTCTCAAACAACAATCACATAGAGTACGAACCCTTCTTTCCACCAACCAACCTCAATAGGAGAAATAGTAGACTTAGTGCCCATTCGGAACCCTTCATGACCCGTGAACAAATCATTGAAGAGATTGGATAACTTCAAGATTTGTCCAATGACATTAAAACCGCCCTCTACAATGCACAAAATGTGCAAAATGGACTTGTAACACATACCACCAACACTATCTCACAAGTACTACCACCTCCATCATCACTCCCTTCTACCATATTCTCAACTCTCCAAACACCCTCCATACCACCTTTTCAACCACATCTTCCACTTTCATAAACATTCATACCACTTGATCAATCCTTATGTATTGATGGACCATCATCATTTCCACCATCACAAGAACATACTTGTCCCCATTGCCAACGCACTCAAACCCTCATCCATGAAGTTCGGGATGAAATGCGTTTCATGCTCAATCATATCCTTGAACGCCTCACCAACCTCACAAACCAAAAACCATGAGATGGTGATTGTAATCATTAAGGACAATAGGTGTTGGATAGGGTAGTTAGTCATTTTGATATTATGAACTACGCCATGATTTTATTCAAAATTCCTACGAACATTGAATGTTTTACTTCATGGTTAAAAGCTCTATAGTATAATGTTATGTTACTAAATGATTATCCCATTGACATGTCTTCATGATTTTTATGACTAATGATCTCTATTAAGTATGTTTGAATCATTAGTTTCCCGCCTTAAAGTGGGAAAAGGTTGTTTACATGTACAGGTCACCCTGTACCCTTCTGCAAAGAAGGCCGATACCTTTTGGCAAAGGCACCGAGGGAACCGGTGCACAAGATTTTGTTTTTGTCTCCTTCTATTATTCTTGAAAGTTTTAGAAATAATATTTTTTCTTAGGATTCCCCAAACCAGTGGAAGCTTATAATTGCATATAGAACATGTCACTAACATTTTTTTGTAGCATTCAAACCCCATTTGGATTCCTTGACGCCCACATTAAGGGGGAGCTCTCGTAAAGGGGGAGCATGACTTTCGGTTCAATCTCGAATCACCACTATCAATTCTATTATTACATTTGACCTGATTCATTTCGGTTCATTTCATATTCATTAGAAGAAGAAAATAAAGTTTATATGTTTTAAACCAATAGTTTTCTAACTCAAACATCCATCATATATAAAACATTATACTCATCATTATTTTATATAAACTTAGTTATTTTCTATCAAAATCAAAGCATACAAATGACTACACATTTTATTTTAAAAAGTGTCATTTACAAATATAATTAACTTGGACTCTTTAATTTCAAACTTTCTAAACAAAGTCAATTATACACTTTTATTCACAACAAAACAACAAAAAGATAATTACACCTTTTATTTATAAACAACTTTTATACAAAAATCAAGGATAAATAACTTTACAAATTGTTATTTACCTTGTGCAAGACATCATTCAAAATCTTGGAAAGATCTTAAAAGATTAGAAAAGATTTTTTGAGAAAAAAATCGTATTTGCACTGTCAGACAGCCGGTACCCTGGGTTTACACTGGCCGGTGCCCTTCTTAGAAGGTACCGTCGAAACCGGGAACAGTAGACAAGTTTTGCCTATAAATAGCAAGCCATTTCTCTTGTTTTAGGCATCCATTTTCACATACATTCTCTCTTGCATTCATTATCTTTGATCTCAGATCAAGATCTCTCTCATGTTTTAGTTTTGGTGATTTTCTTAATATGAGAAGATGTAACCAAGTTATACATACGGGATCAAGCTTCAAGTTAACTTGTCGCAAGCATCTCTTATCTCATCAAGATCTATCTACTAATCTTGGATCATCATTCATTCATTACATTCATCAAACCCACATTAGTAAAATGTAGATTGTGTAGGGTTGGTTCTACTGGTGTTAGAACTCGGTATCTAGCTTAGTACCGAATAAAGGGTAAGCGACTTAGGGTTGGTTTTACCATTTTATGACTCGGTATTTAGCTTAGTACCGGATAATGTGTAACCGACGTTGTGAGGCTTCTCCGCCAATATAAGAAGCTTATGGACGTAGTGATTACGAACTCTCGATTAGGTGACTCGGAGAGTGGTGTAAGACAGGGAAAGAGTCCTTGTAGCCAAACCACTATAAATAATTGTGTCGTGCCTATATTCTTTACATTTATTTATCACACTCATCTGTTTATTATCTGCATAGATCTACTTATAATCATTATCAATATTTGGATCTAAATATTTTTTTAATACTTACCACAAATAAACTTTTAAAATATAATTTTAAATGATAAAACTATTCAAACCCCTTTCTAGTTTTCCACATGACTGTTAGCTTTGACCTTATAAGAGGTTAGCATGTTTTCCATACACCACAACGTATCATGTTTCTTCAGATCAATCTTTAACGGTTCATCCAATTCGATATCGCAACTACAATACATTTAATGACTTCTAAAACGACACCATCAAGAAAGGTGGAAATAGAAGGTTTTAACAAATAAATCAACACAACAGCCTCAAACAAACCTTTATCGAATAGGGCGATTATACATTCAACATCATAATACACTCGTGTTAGAGTTGAGATCACATTACTATCTCTTGAGCCCACCTCACAAAGGAGAAAAACTGTGGCTTTCAACACTCGGGTGTCAACCGAGTTGAATATAATCTCCACAAATCCATTAATAACATGCGGTTTTGACAACATGGTTTGAATCTCAAGATTCATCTTTGTTTCCTGCCAGAATCTGTCAATTTTAAGAACTGCCAACTCATCTTTGATCAAAATTTATGAAGTGCAAAGATCAATGATCACATGTCTTAGCTCATTAACCATTCCATTAGTAGTAGCTCGGCTTATGACACTATTCGGAGAAGTGTTTTCTGGACTATGAAACTCATTTCCTGGTGTTAACTCTTTCCAGCTAGCAATTAGCCGTTTGAGGACATTATTAGTTTTTGAAAGTTGAACATTGTGAAGCTTCTGGTGTGTGATCGGGCACGTCAAATTTCCTTTATCTATCCATTCTTGAATATCTTCATGTTCGTAAGTATACTAAAAAGACTGATAGATAAAAAGAAGAGTAAATTGCATGCTTTGGCCAAATTGCAACATTTGTCCTAAATAGTTTTTAAGCGCAGAGATCGTCCTTGTGGAAAACCTTTTTGCAAATTTTGGTCCCTGACAGGGACTAAAAGTAAGTGTAAACAATAAAGTAAATTGCATAAATCGTCCCTACCTGGGACAAAAAGTAACGGTGTCAAAATCATCAATTAGGTTCATAAATCACCTTTGAGATACATATACCATAGGATTAACTAAACAATATCATCGATTAAGTTTATCAATGATATTGATTAGTTAATATTATGGTCCTTGTCATAATGTCGATTTAATATAATCAAAACTATAAACATACACTACAATCAGTCTTAGTAGTGGTTATTTAAGACGCTTTCAGCCTAGTAGTGAACTCAGTTTTATAAAGTTGATTTTTTTTCTATATTAATGTGTAGTATTATGGTTTATGTTATCACATGTTTTGATGTTATCAAAAATATAAAAACTGAGTGCAAATATTGAAGGTTTTATACTCTATATACCACTATTAACGGTCCTAATAAGCAGTGTAAATCCTTCAAGTTGCTTTGCAGTTAATAAAGCTGTTCCCACCGGCAAGCGCGTACTCTTTTTTTGTTCATATGCATTGCTATATCTTGTCATCAATCCTTTCAATATTTCATGATGAGGAAGTTGAAACAAGTAAATCATCCATATAAAAAGTGAGTTGCGACATCCCTTACATCTTCACAACTCGTTTTCCCTTTATCATCAATGACAAACTTTGTTGACCTTACAAATGATATTCTGACCAATATAATGAGATTGGATGCCTTGGAAGTGGCACGTTTGAAGAGTTGCACTACGGCATTATGATTTCTTCTCGGAGAAAGGGAGTTTGTCAGAACATATAACTCTCGCTCTCGGAGTGAAACTTGGAATTATTTACATTTGCAACACAATAATATGAGTGGTTCCGTTATCGGAACTCGTTTGAGCGATGGTCGCAAAAAATATTTTAGCTTTAACATCTTACTTAGAGGTGTTGTTGTTAGGTTTAGGAAAAAGACTCAGTCACCCCGTGTATTTTATCATTTAATCTAGCTCGTAGTTTAACGTGTAATGTGTAACATTCGGTAATGGGCCGAGTATTAATCCCATCGTGTAAGCCCATTCCATAGGCCATAGGGCCAGTTTTGTAAACATATATAAACCTCTTCCATCTCATAGAAGAGGTGGTTAGTCATTTCATTTATGCAAGTAAACATTTTTCTCTCACTAGACTTTTCTCTCTAGTATTTCTCTCTCTAGGATTTGACTCAACCCATAATCTTCCATTGTGTTATGATTTCCAATATCCTATAATTGGTATCAAAGCCCATGGGATGATTAGCTTGTTTGTGTGTGCATTTTTCTAGCTTGATTTGGATCAAAATTGTATTTTCAAGGTTTATGGCTCATTTTACACATTTCTTCTAGATTTTGATCTTGGGTGGGTTAAAGTTTAGGTGTTTTTACTAGCTATAACCTTGTAGTACTTAGTAGTGTAGAAGTAATCAAGCAGAAACGTTCAAAAGGGTGACTTTTAGGTGTTTTTTGGTCCAAAGTACGTTTTTTTAAGTAGCAGTTTGGTATTCTGGTTAACTTTTCTTCGCAGCGGTTTGACTAAATCGTACAGTACGTCAGCGGTTTGTCAGACTGCATAGTACGTCAGCGGTTTGTCGTATTCGTACAACGATTTTCTCCTCTGTTGTAGCGGTTTGTCTGTTACTACCAGCGGTTTGCTAGTAGCGGTTTACAGGTTTTGAAGATATTTTTTTCTAAGGTGATTTGGGAAACAAACCTCTGCCAATTTGATTTCTTGGCAGCGGTTTGGTGATTTTTCTGTGTAGCGGTTTACTAGTAGCGGTTTAGTAGTAGCGGTTTGTCAAGGAAAAGGTTTACCATTTGTAGCGGTTTAGTGTGTAGCGGTTTGTTGCAGGTTTTTTTGAAGTTTTTTCCAAGGTCATTTGGGAAACAAACCTCTGGGCAATTTTCTTCTTGGCAGCGGTTTGGTGGATTGTTCTTCATAGTGGTTTGAGTCTAGCGATTTGGCTGAATTCAAGTTATCACAACGGTTTAGCTTGGCAATAGTTTGGTAACTGTGCCAGCGATTTGAGCTACTGTTCTTGGACTTTTGGACAAATTTGACACTTGGACCACATTTGGACTTAAAACATAACAAACTAAAACAACAAATCACTTAACAAATCATTAAAACACATAATCAATTATCACCACTTTTAACACACAATCACTCATCATTGTAATGATCCAATCATATCATTTCACAATGGCTAATATGTCTGAAGACATTCAGTGTGCCAGTTCTGATACCCGCCCACCAATGCTTGATAAAGCTGATTTTGAGTCTTGGCAACAACGCATCCGTCTGTATTGCAGAGGAAATGATAATGAGGAAAACATTCTCAAGTTGATTGATGAAGGCCCATTTCAGATGGGGAAGTTCCGAGAAACACTTGCTGAAGGTGAAGAAGGTGCACTTCATCTGGGCCCAGAACGGGATAGAGTCTTTTCTGACTTTACACCAGAAGAAAAAGAGAGGTATAAAGCTGACATTCGTGCCACCAATATCATTCTTCAAAGGTTACCAAAAGATATCTACACACTTATCAATCACTACACAGACGCCAAAGACATTTGAGATAATGTCAAGATGTTGTTGGAAGGTTCTGAGCTAACCAAAGATGATCATGAATCACAGTTGTATGATGACTTTGAACATTTCCGCCAGAACAAAGGCGAAACAATCCACGAATACTATGTCAGGTTCACAAAGCTCATCAATGACATGAGAAACATCAAGATAACTATGCCCAAGATGCAGCTAAACTCTAAATTTGTAAACAATGTGTTTCCTGAGTGAGGGAGATTTGTGATTGAATTCAAGCACAAAAGACGTTTGAAATCATCCAACTACGATCAGTTGTATGCCTATCTGAAGCAGCACGAAGTCCATGCTAATGAGAACAACATGATACTTGAAAAGTTCTCACAACCAACTTCTGACCCTCTTGCTTTAGTATCTGATGCTTCGCTTCATCATTATCCACCACATTCATCTACATTTCCTCAGGCTGCATCTCAACCACCACTTGCTGATACCACACAACTGGATTCAAGATTTACCCCAACTGATAACTTGATTGAAAGTTTAACCAACACACTTGCTCTACTTACCTAATCATATAAAGCACACCTTCCTCAAACAAACAATCAACTCTGAACCTCGTCTAACACTAGGAACCAAGCCACAGTTCAGAAAGGCAGGGTGGTAGTTTAAAATGTTCAAGGAAATCAGAACAGAGGTCAGGGGAACAGAGGTCAGGGGAATAATGCCAGGGGCGTAGTTGCAGTTGGCAATGGGGGAGTTCAAAACAGGGGTGCCAATGCCAATCAGGGTCAACCAAATCCAATAAAGTGTTATAATTGTAATGGTATTAGGCACATTACAAGACAATGTACTCACCCAAAGTGTCCATAAAACTCTGATTACTTCAAGGACAAGATGTTGTTGATGCAAGCTCAGGAGAATAAAGTGGTTTTGGATGAAGAACAGTTGTTGTTTATTGCTGGTGGTCAGGATAACTCGTTTGATGATGATGTAGATGAGGAACCAGTATAAGATTTGGCACTCAACCAGGACAACATATTTCAAGCAGATGAATGTGATTCCTTTGACTCTGATGTTGATGAAGCTCTTACTACTCAGACCTTTTTCATGGCCAATCTATCATCCGCGTCTCCAATCTATGATGAAGCTGGTTCATCATATGATTCTGACATCATATCTGAGGTCGTACAGTCCTTTAGTATTTGGACTCAGGCTGCTCAAGACATATGACGGGGAATCGCTCATGGCTCAAGAATTTCATGAAAAAGTTCATCGAGACAGTCATATTCGGGAATGATCATTTTGGTGCTATTATGGGTTATGGAGATTATGTGATTGGTGACGGTGTGATCTATAGGGTATATTATATGGAAGGACTAGGGCACAATCTTTATACTGTCGGGTAATTTTGTGATTCAAACCTTGAAGTTGTATTTAGAAAACACTCGTGCTTTGTTAGAGATATGAATGGTGTGGACTTACTTAAAGGCAGTCATGGCACGAATCTATACACCATCTCTATTGAAGACATGATGAAGTCCTCCCCTATCTGCTTATTGTCCAAAGCCTCCAAAAATAAATCATGGTTGTGGCATCGTCTATTAAACCATCTAAACTTTGGTACCATCAACGATCTTACATGAAAAGATTTGGTACGAGGCTTGCCGTGGTTGAAGTTTAAGAAAGACCATCTTTGCTCGGCTTGTCAACTAGGAAAGAGCAAGAAGTATACCCATAAACCCAAAACTGAAAACACCATTATGGAAGTCCTACATACCCTTCATATGGACTTGTGTGGACCAATGCGGGTGCAGAGTATTAATGGGAAGAAATACATCTTAGTCATCGTTGATGACTATTCAAGATTTACTTGGGTAAAGTTTTTGAGATCAAAAGATGAAACGCCAGAGTTTGTTATTACTTTTCTAAAGCAAATTCAAGTTGGTCTTAATAAAACTGTTAGATACATCTGAACAGACAATGGCACAGAGTTCGTTAACCAAGTTCTGACTGCATTCTATGAAAGTGTCGGCATCTTTCACCAAAAATTTGTTCCGAGAACTCCACAGCAGAACGGCGTTGTTAAAAGATGGAATCATACACTTGTGGAAGCTGCTCGGACGATGCTGTTATTTTCAAAAGCTCTGATGTTTCTTTGGGCAGAAGTTGTTGCTACTGCTTGTTACACCCAAAACAGATCCCTATTTCATACTCGTCTTAACAAAACCCTATATGAGGTTATGCATGACAAGAAGCGTGATCTTACATTTTTCTGAGTTTTTGGTGCTCTTTGTTACCCTACAAATGACAGCAAAGACCTTGGAAAGTTGTAAGCAAAAGTCGATATTGGGATTTTCATTGGTTATGCTCCCAACAAGAAGGCTTATAGAATCTACAACAAGAGAACCCGATGAATCATGGAAACAATTCACGTTCAATTCGATGAGCTGACTAAGCAAATGGCTCCTATGCATATCAGTTCAGGACCCGAGCCTAATTTACTGATGCCTGGACCAATTAGTTCAGGGCTCATACCTAATCATGTCCCTGCAGCACCTTATGTATCACCAACTAATAAAGAGTTTGAGATCTTATTCCAGCCGATGTTCTATAAATACTTTAAACCCCCTAGTGTAGAAAGATCGGTTCCCTCTGCTCCTGCAGTTCAAGCTCCTATCATTTTAGCCGGTACACCTTCTTCTACCACAATTGATCAAGATGTACCCTCCACAAGTCAATCACCGTCATCAGCCGGAGTACTACCTCCTATCTCTCACCAAGGTGTTGCAGCTGGACCTATCTTAGAAGACAATCCTTTTGCTCAGGCTGCTATTGATCCCTTTGAAAATCCTTTTGCTTTAGAACCTAGTTCTGCTGAGTCATCATCAAGGGATGTTAATACAGCTGAACCAATTTATGTCACTCAACCACATGATCATCTTAGAAAATGGACACGGGATTACCCGATTGACAATATAGTTGGTAATCCTTCTCGTCCGGTATCCACAAGAAAACAATTAGCTACTGATGCCTTGTGGTGCTTTTACCATTCTGTACTTTCAAAAGTTGAACCCAAGAATTTCAAGTCAGCAATTTCTGAAACTAGCTGGTTTGAAGCTATGCAAGACAAAATCCATGAGTTTGATCGACTTCAAGTATAGGAATTAGTACCTAGACCAGATTGTGTCATGGTAATCGCTCTCAAGTGGATTTACAAGGTCCAACTTGATGAGTATGGTGATGTTTTGAAGAACAAGGCACGGTTGGTAGCCAAAGGATATCAACAAGAGAAGGGTATCGATTTTGAAGAATCGTTTACACCGGTTGCACGGATTGAGGCTATCAGAATCTTCATTACAAATGCCGCCAACAAAAACATGACCATCTATTAGATGGATGTCAAGACTGCATTTCTGAATGGCGAGCTGAGAGAAGAAGTCTACGTCAGTCAACCCGAGGGCTTTGAAGATCCAGAGTTTCCTACTCATGTCTATCACCTGAAGAAGGCTCTTTATGGCCTAAAGCAGGCACCACGGTCGTGGTATGACACTCTCTCAAAGTTTCTTCTGGCAAACAAGTTCTCCAAGGGTGTCGTTGATCCAACGTTGTTCACTCACAAATCAAGCAAACATATTCTTCTCGTTCAAATATATGTATATGGCATAATATTTGCCTCGAATGACCCTAATGCTTGTGAAACATTTTCAAAAGAGATGAGTTCAAAATTTCATATGTCAATGATGGGACAAATGTTGTTTTTCTTAGGATTACAAGTTTCTCAAAGTCCCGGAGGCATTTTTATTCACCAATCTAAATATGCTCTCGAAACTTTAAAGAAATATGGAATGGATTCTTGTGACCCTGTAGACACACCAATGGTGGATCGATTGAAACTAGATGAGGATCCCTCAGGGATTCCGATTAACCAAACTTGATTTCAAGGTATGGTCGGCTCCCTCATGTATCTCACCATTAGTAGACCGGATCTTGTTTTCACCGTATGCATGTGTGCAAGGTATCAGGGAAAGCCTACCAAAAAGCACCTTGAGGCAATTAAACGGATCTTTCGGTACCTCAAAGGAACCATTAACATGGGTCTTTGGTATCCGAAGGACGCCGCTATCGCACTAACGGCTTATGCAGATGCGGATCATGCGGGGTGTCAAGACACAAGGAAAAGTACGTCGGGTAGTGCTCAGTTTCTTGGAGATCAACTTGTGAGCTGGTCATCAAAGAAGTAGGAAAGCACTTCTATCTCAACCACAGAGGCTGAATACATTGCCATGTTGGGTTGTTGTGCTCAAATCCTATGGATGTGATCACAGCTTTCTGACTACGGCTTTGCATTTAATAAGATACCTCTTTATTGTGATAACAAAAGTGCTATCGCTCTCTGCTGCAACAATGTCCAGCATTCTCGGTCAAAGCACATCGACATACGCCACCACTTCATTCGAGAGCAAGTAGAAAAGAGTGTGGTAGAATTGGACTTCATGTCGACGGACTACCAACTCGCGGACATATTTACAAAGGCATTGCCAAGAGAGCGGTTCGAATTTATACTCCCGTGACTTGGAATGAAGAGTATGTCCCCGGAAACTCTTAAACGTCTTCAGGAAGGGGAAGATGAGTAAAAGATCATCTTCGTGTATCCTATGTATATAGTTAAAATCAAAAAGAAAATAGAAAAATATAAAACATATAAAAACCATAAAAATCAAAAAATAGAAAATACCAAAAAGAATTTTTCAAAGACATGTCTTTTGTCAATCGATAATATTTATGGGCTTAGAAATGTCGTTCAATAATCACACGGGCCTTTAAATAAAGTTCGAGCGGAAGTTCAAACATTTTAAAACATGTCTCAATGGCTTGCAGTTATTTCAGACTGCAACCCGCTTTTCAATATAAGGAAAGCATGTCACAAAAAAGACAGATGTTCCTAACAATGGGTAATTCAGTTTTCCCGGGCATGGATTACTTTACATCCATGCATCCTAGGAATGATGTACGTTTCAGTGCATTATTTCTTCTTCAAGAAGAGAAGTCTTCTTTTTCATAACCAAATAATTTTTTCTTAATTGATTCTTCAAAATTATTTGTGTTAAAACGGTGGAAATGTGTTGTTGGAAATTAATCAGGTTGTGGTTTTAAATCAATTTATCACTCAACCAATGACTACAGCTCTTTAAATAGAACACGGGTCATTATTTGAGGGGGAGAGTGATTTCAAATTAATTTCATCAAACGGGTTTCTAAAAGCATCTCAAAAAGGTTTTGTAGTTGTAAGGGGTTATTATATGAGGGGGAGTTAATTAATTTTAACTCAAAGGGCCAATGTTGTCATTTGTTTGAAAGTTTAGGGACTTATGTGCAATTTGCTAATTGTTTCCTAGACTTATTAAACCACAAGGACCAATTCTGCCAATTCCCTAATTAACTTAACCCTAGAAATACTTATAACTGAAAATAAAAGAAGCTAGAAATCCCAAGGACCAAAATTGCCAAGCTTAAAAGTTAGGATACAAAAAGGGCAGCGGTTTGATATTTCGATCACACCTTCTCAGATCTAGTCAAACACAAAACACACATAGCCTTCGCAAACCGCCACCACCATTTCGCCACACTCGATTCTTGATTTTTCTGTGATTTTCTTGCTAAGGTATCACTTAAACTTCGTTCTTCATCATTAGATCTATCGTTAGATTAAAGGAATCGATGTAAAACACAACCATTCTTCGTAAATTGCTAAATTTTAGACCTAGGGTTTTCAAAAACTAAAATGTTGTGTGAAAATGGAAATTGATTGCTGGGGTAGATGCGTTTAGGACTATTAATCACTCGATCATGAATGTATTCGTGTAGATCAAACACATTTATGGTCTTAGATTGATTCTACAAGCGTATTTTGATCGAATGCCTGTAAAGTGTTTAGATGTGTGTTTTTGTTAGTGGGATTTCTTCCTTAGGATCTATTAATGACGTTTTGATGCTTATTTGAGATCCTCCCTTAATAGAATGCTTAATTTGATGATTTTTGTGAATAGTTTGACTTTTGAAAGTCAAAACAGCGGTTTGGTTGTTTGTTGTTGTTAAATGATGTTTATGTGTACTTAAGTGTTGTTTCGATGTCAAGAAAAGTGTGCTAAAACGAGTGAGCATGTCCCCCATAGGCTTATTAAGGTGTTCGAGGCTTTAAAAGGCGTGTTAGGTTTGTTTTAGATGAAATGTGAAAAATAAATGTTGTTGAGATGTGATTGACGAGAGGATAAAATGTTAAGAGAATGCCTTGGTTTGTGATTTGAATGGTCAAAATGTTAGAAATTTGGTGTTTAGAGTAGCTGTTCTATGCAGCGGTTTGCTTACAATGTTCTAAGCAGTGGTTTGCTTAGAATATTCTAAGCAACGGTTTGCCATGTTCCTCCACTTAGCGGTTTGCTACTGATAGCTGTTTACCATATTTTATATATAAAACAGGTAAACCGCTGCATGGCAGCGGTTTGAAGAAAATGATTTTTAATATTAAAATATCAAACCGCCTTTTTCAATTTTTCTTATTTGTCAGCGGTTTGATTAAATATTAATAAAATAATCTTAGCGGTTTGGTTACAGCGGTTTGGTCACAGCGGTTTAGTGGAAATATTATTTTTTAATATTTCCTGGTAGCGGTTTGACCAAACCACTTCATGGCGGTTTACCCAAACCACCTCGTGGCGGTTTGGTGAACTGCTATGCAGCGGTTTGGGCCACTGTTTCTAACTTTGGCCCATTAAGCCCAAATAACCCTCTCAGGCATTTTCCAAAGGCTCAAGTGTCTTGTTAACTCCCATCCGGGTTCAGTTAACATGATTTTTGGGTCTGCAGAAAATTTCTAGAACTTTGTCCAAGGTTGACCATGTTGACTTTTGGGTTGACTTAAGCCTATGACTAGTGACTCAATGTGAAATATCCTTCCCACTCATGATTAATTCTGAATGTAATCAAACATGGCATGATAATTCAATCTCAAGGCTAAAATCCTCCAATCTGACATCTCATATCTGCTATATTGTCTATCCCTGTTGACATCCTTATGCAGATTAGATGGCAGAAGAAAATGTTCCTCCTCCTCCCACAAGGACTGATGAGCAACTTGTTCTAGTCAAGGCAAGGTTGCCTATTGGAAAAGCAATGTGCTGATGGATCTGCAAAAGATGCAAAAAAATCTGATCTTTCACATCTCTGTTGATATTCTTCAAAACACTAACTTCTTCATGGCTTTTACAGCTTCAGCTAATGTTTCGGCTATCTACATTCAATAATTCTGGAACACTCTGGAATTTGATAGCAAGTCTGGCGCATACAGTTTTCAGATCGATGAATCATGGTTCGAACTAAATGCTAATCTTCTTCGTAGGGCAATTGATATCACTCCCAAGGACTCTAAGAATACTTTTGTGCCACCTCCAGCTGGTGATCTAATGATGGATTTTGTGAACGAACTGGGCTATCCAGAAGAGGTTCACTTTGTGTCTAAGATATTTGTGAACAGTGTTTATCAGCCGTGGCGAACAATGTTGACAATGATCAACCAATGCTTAACTGGCAAGACGTTTGGTAGTGACAAAACCAGACATCTGGTTCTTCAGATGTTATGGGGTGTGGTCACTCAAACTAATGTTGACTATGCAGAACTGATATGGGAAGAGTTTGTTCAAGCCATCAAGACCTTTTTCACAGATAAAGCAAATCTGAAGATTCATGTGAAGAAGTCTTCAAAGCCCAAGCCTTATGTCATTCCCTACTGCCGATTTACCAAGCTGATAATTTATTACTTGGGGAACAAATATGACATTCACCGATGGCCCGATTATCCCTATCATGTTACAGGCGATGATATTCTTCTTGGCAATCTAAAGTTCGTCCCCAAAGGTGAAACGGATGAGATGTTTGGGATGGATATTCCTAAACACCTGCTCACTGAGGGTATTCTGACTTCTGAATACTACGAGAAATATGCGGAAATGGCAGAAAAGAAGAAGAAGGCTCAGAAAGTTGATGAGCCCAAAGAAGCTGGCAAGTCTAAGAAGTCAGCAGCTGCCAAGAAGCCCGTACCTGCCAAGAAGCCAACACCTACTAAGAAGCTAGCTCCTGCCAAACAACCAAAACCTGTCAAAGAGCCAGTGCCTGCTAAAGAGACGGCATCTAAGCCATATCCCTCAAAGAAAGCTCGCAAGGGTAAAGTGCAAAAAATTCGCAAGGGACAAGATCCTATGCACCTGGTTGATGAAGATTATAAAGAAAGTCAACCTGCTCCTGAGCCTCAGATTGATGAAGATGAGATAAATCTCCAGAGAGGCATTCAGATGAGCCTGGAAGACTTTGACCCTCAAGGTCAGGCAAGACATGCACCAGTTGGGGGTGTGGTCATTCGTGAATCTGTTTTAGTAACCCCTCGACCACTCCCAGATGTTCAAGGCAAGGGGAAAGCCATAACAACAGACGAACTGGCAGCACAGTCACTTTTGGAACTCTAAAAGCCGAAAAGGAGAAGTATTGCAGATCAATTTATTCTTCAGAGGCGGGCTCCAGGGACTCATGATGTGACCCTTGATGCTGAAACTGGTGCAGACACAGAAAGTTCTGACAGTAAGAGTACTGAGATAATGGAATTTGTTGAAGAAAAGGTAGATGACGTCTCTAACACAGTGGCACTGGAGGAAAGAACCAATGAATTCGATGAAGGCCAGGCTAGATCAGACCCTGGTAGAACTCATGAGTCTCGAGCTCTACCATAATTTGAAGACCATGCTGGACCAGACCCTGGACAAAGTCATGTGTCTCTTGTTGGACCAAACCCTGAGCACATGCATGATGAATTCATTGCTTCGGTGTATCCTGACGTTCATGGAAATCTAAAGAATGCTTCGGAAGAACATATCCTCTTGGAGAATCCTTTGAGCTCAACTGGGACTCTCTCTTCTATGAAGAATCTTGATTTCACATTTGGGGATCAGTTCAACAAAGAAAAATTACCGGATGCTGAACCAGGAAAGACTACGGTGGACACGGAAGTTGAATCCATGTTCACCGTGCCTATACATCAAGCATCTTCATCGGTTCCTCCACTGTCTACTCCAGTTATCAACCTCTCTCCTCCCAAACTAGTATCTTCTCCATTCAGAGTTCCAACAACAACAACACTTCTACTTCCACCACCTCCACAACAACAAAGCAAGATAGATTCTGAGTTAAGTGCTCATGTCTTAGAACTTGAAACAAGATGCGCAGAACTTGAGAAGAAGAACAATAATATGGAAGACACATCTCAAAATCTTGGATCCAGAGTCTTCATGTTGGAGCTTCTGGATCTGCCTCATAAGATCGATCAAACAGTTAATGAAGTCGTCAAAGATGTTGTTCGAACAGCTCTTCAAGCTCCACTTAAAGAACGCTTCAAAGACTTGCCCGAAGCTGATATGAAGGAAATGCTTCACCAATGAATGTTCGAAAGTGGATCCTATAGAGCTCATCCTGACCATACAAACCTCCACAAAGCTCTTGAGGTGTCAATGGCTCGAGACAACATGAACGAGTTCGTAGAAGAAAAGGCTAAGTCTTGTAAGAGACGTCGGGATGATCAAGACCCTCCTCCTCCTCCGAAGGATTCAGACAAGAGTAAGAAGAAAAGGCACGACTCTGATGCATCTACCTCAAGTCAGCCTCAACCTCAGATGTCCTCAGCTTGGAAGTCATCTGACATAAGACAAGCTCCACCATCTTCTTCCAAGCAAAAGACCGCTCCACAAGTTAAACAGCCTATTGAAGATGATCCAGCACCTGATGATATGAATATTTCAGACACAGAGGACACTGATTCTGCCCATATTCTAAAGCTCAAGACCAAACCAGACTGGATGAAGCTGGTTCCAGAGGAAGAAAGACCAGAATCTCTTGAACCAAGCCGGGCAATTCCTCCGAATGATCTTTCGGAACCTGAGAACAACTGGGCCAATGCACTTGCCCAAGCATATAAAGCTCAAGAAGAAAACAAGTTAATTCGGAAGACTGGAGATATGGGATCCTTCATCTCATGGTATTGCCGATGAATTAGGAAGACAAAACTCAACAAAGCTGACTTGGAAGGTCCAGCGTTCGAACTAGTCAGACCTTTCCACAACAACAGTCTCTCCCTGCAATATCAGATGGAAGAGTGTCACCTGCTGCTGACTGATCAGGTTGATTTGGTTAATCCTGAGGGTCATCGGGTTGTGCCTGATGTGAGCAAACCATTACCTCTAGGAGGTCCACAAGGTCAGGTAACCATTCAAGCTGAATATTTCTTCAATAAAGATCTGGAATATCTTGTCTCAGGAAGCAAAGAAAGAAGTCATGGCCTGTCTATCTCTAAGCTGAAAGCGGCTAACTATCTAGACTTTAGGCTTGAAGAACTCGTACCGTCACAGTGGATTGAAAGTGAACGGGAATACAATATAAGTGCATCCTATGGTATTTCTCACTGGTGGTTTAGACGCAAGGAATTCTACATTACCATACACGGTGCCCCCTCTGATCGTCGTACAGTCAGGTCTCATATGCAGATTCTCAGCGTTGTCAGTCTCAGGACATACACCAGATACGGGTATTCGTTCTTGAAAGAGATTGTTATACGTAGAGCCGACTACAAAGAGTACAAGATCTCAGAAGCTGATTTCAAAAATCTGCATCCGAATGACTTTGAAGACCTGTACCTGCTTCATCTACAAGGCAAGCTCAACCACCTATCTGGTGATGATGGAAGACTTGCAGCTCGGAATTGAAAGTTATCAAACAAAGCTCAACCTCACGCAACCAAACTGGGATGCATCTGATTTCCTCTTCAAAGAAGATTACACTATTGTCCACAAGCCGAGGGCAGTAATCTACAGAGACAAGAATGATCAGAAAAAGATGATGAGGTTGGATGAAGTACACAAGTTCAGTGACGGTACTTTGTCAAGAATTCTAGAAAGGCTGGATCATATGGTCAAAGACTTCAGGCTATTCAACTTCAATCCTGGCATGGAGCATAGAATCTGGTCTGAGGATGACAAAAGGAGGAGCATAGAGTTTATGGAGGTGATCGAGAGAAGGCTTAAGATTAGGACAATCTTCAGGAGCCTGGAAAGCTTTGTTGGTGGACGATTAAGAGATGTTGACTACCGGAGTATCACAAGAACAACATGACTTCATCATTCCGGTACCAAAGGTCAATATCATCTTAACATGTATATTCTATCTTGTACAGTACTAAGTAGTGTATCTTTAGGTGTGATGTGTCGGTGTATAAATTTTTCATGAGTTTTTCGTAAACTCAAAATCTTTCAAAATTTTGAATATACCGACACTATCACATACCCTCATAGTTTGAGAGGGAGCATTAATATGTTCCATAATAAGCTTGTGAATAATTAGCACATTTTCTCTAGTTTTTCTACCATATTTGAATCATTTGGTATCTAAAATATCAAAGGGTTTGAAATTTTTGATAAGGGGAGAAAATGTG
>BQNB010023528.1:0-55131 GCA_026074375.1 Tanacetum coccineum
ATATATAATAAATACATATAAATATATAATAAGGAATAATCTCAAAAATTACAATTATAATAACCAGGAAGCTGTTTTCCCAGGACGTTTGTCCCCAACGAGGTGCGAAATTGACGGTTACGTATTTGGTTTGACAATCGGATGATTGAATAATCAAAGATATGATTTGGTCTCTAAAACTACGAAAATTAATGCAATTTAAACTAAAGAAAAACTTAAATCTACGGGAAAAGCATAAATTGGCACGAAAATTTAAACTTAAAACTACGGGAAAGCATAAAAAGGCATTTAAATAACTTAAAATTATATGGGAAACATAAATAAAGGCTTGAAAGGAAAACCTAAGTCTACGGGAACATGTAATTAAAAGCAATTAAAGATAAAACGCGAAAACGAAAACGAACGTTAAAAAACGAACGCGACTAAAAAACTAATTTATCGAATTTTAATCCTAAAGTAAAATTTTAACTTCTAATGTATTCTAAATGACAAAAAGGAAGAATAAAAAAAACTAGAACAAAAACGGAGGTGATTTGAATAAAAAACGCGAAGAAACGAGAACGGGATCGAATCCCGTTCTTTAAAAATTAAATTTTTGCAAAAATGACCCTACGAAAGAACTTTTATTTTTCCTAGGTACTATATGACAAAAGAAAATTTTCTAAAAAAAAGAATTTTATTTTTTTGATTATTTTTCTATTTATTATGAATTAAATAAGATTTTAATGAAAATTAATTATTAAAAATACTAAACCTAATTGGAAAAATCTAAAAGAAATACGGAAAATACATTATACTATAAAGGATCTAGGAAAAATTTAAAAACTGAAGAACAACTTATAAATAAGCTGTTATTAAGCTTAGAAAGGCTGAAAGGCAAAAGGGCTAAAATGACATAAATAATTAATTGTGCAAGGTTCTACCAGAAAAGACCCAATGGCAAGATGGTTAGTGTGTGATGTGCTAGGGACGTATATGTGCTAAAGGGGAGGTCTCCGGTTCAAACCTGGGTCTCTCCCTTTTTATAAAACAGTTTTTTTCTTTATTTTTTTTAAACTTAAAAAAAAGCACACAAAAACTAGCAACTTTAAAACTAACAACCTTTTATGAATGACAGCAATAAGCTGGAAAAAAAAGCTCATTAAAAGCAACAGAATGCCTTAAAGGCTTTTGAGGCATAAAAGGGCTTATTGGCTTAAACTTTATGAAAATTTTAAAGACTATCCAAGGTTATATAAGCCAGAAAAACAGATGACAAGCAATATACAATTAAGCATAAGATTAATAAACAACCAAGGGAAACAACAAGGAAGCAGTGATAAGCTAAATTGAAATGGCAGTGAGCTTATATTAGTGGTTTTCTGGTTCTAAGAGGTTTTTTTAACTTAAACTACTTGGCATTTTTGGAATAATAAGCTGAGGTAAAGTACTTAACTAAAGGAACAACTACAACTAGTCTTGATAAACCCTATAAGATAGGAAAATAGTCTTTCAAATAAGCTGAATAAGCAAAAATGTGCATTGAAAAATGGCCTGACCTAGACATACTTTTTAGTTAGCACTGCCAGCTATTATAGATTAATAGCAACGAATTTACTAACAAATAAGCAAAGGCAGATATTAAGTTTCATCTAGTAAGCATAAAGGAACCATAAATAAGCAAAATTAACTACAGGAAAAGCACAGACAAGAGAATAAGCTCTAAAGGCAAAAACTACTAAGAAAACAGTCTAAAGGGGCATGGTTGGCAGCTTTTTCAAGGGACTTATTCAATAAGCTGGACCACCAAATTGCATACACATGAACTCAGACCAACAATAAGCAGGGGAAAGCAAAGAACAAGCAATTTATCAAACAAATAAGCCAAGAAAATGAGCAATTAAGAAGCTGTTTCAGCAACTTCCAACACTTAGCATATTTTACAATTATTTTGACCAACAACAAATCTAAAAGAGCAGACACAAAGAGACTAAGAACTACTGATTTTTTTTCTTTTGACCCAAATAAACCTAAAATCACACCAAACTCATACAATCTCAAATCAAACACAAAAATAAAGACTTGACAGCAACATTATAACAGATCCACACATAAGCATATTAAGACTTGGAGAATGAAACTTAAAACATAAAAGCTCAAACAAACAGACCTTAATGATTAATTAAAGCTAAGAAAACTTGAACCGAAGAGTTTTACACAATCTGACCCATTTTAGACTATGAACACAGCAAATCCAAACACCCCTTTATCTTTTAAAAATTGATTTTAAAACTGATCTAAGACAAGAACTCACAATATAAGGCATCTAGCAAGTGTATAAAGCAACAAGAAGCACATTTAAGCAGACTTCCTATAGCACATAATAAGTTAGGACACAAGTAGAAGAAATTTCAAAGACAAAATTCTGAATGAAAACTCAATAAAAAAATCAATTCACAGTGGAATTTTTTTTCTTCAATGAACTTATAATTAAATGAAAGGATTATTTAAAGTTTAATAAACATGAAAAAAATTAAAATTAAGCTACACCTACTCCTCCACACACATATCTTCTCTGTCTTCTTCTTTATATATAAGCTGAGTCTTGTGTTTGTTGTGTTTTCTTGGTGAGAGGAAAACCAAGCTCAATCCTGGCCATTGATTTCAGCTTGCTGCCCAAGCCTTAAGATCTTAACCATTGATCTCTTTGTCATTTTTGTTGAACCAATGAAGCATTAGAGGATTGCCAGCGTGTATACGAGGTGGGGTTGAGTTTTGTCGTGGTGTTGCAGGCTACACGTGAAGGAGGAGTACAGGGTTTTGTGGGTTTGGCGGGAAAATTTGGGGGTTAGGGTTTATGTCTGTTTGGTTTAATTTGGGGGCAGGGGATGAGTTTGGGAGATTGGCAAAAATGGTCCTTGTGGGTGTATTAGGGTATTGCAGTGATGGTCCTTGTGGTATGTTTAAAATTTGGAACTTGGCAACTTTAGCCCCTCAGGGTTATATCTTTTATTTCAAAATTCGTCCTTGTGGGGGTAAACAGTTGGGCTTTTAAAGAGTTGGGCCTGAATAGTTAACTAAAAGGATTTTGGGCTTTTTTTAAAAAAAAAGTTTAAAAGGAGTTTAATTTAAGTATAGTGGGCTGATCCGGGCCCACTAGGTGGGTACGGGTGGGCCCACTTTTGGCATTTTGGTTTTTCGGGTTCGGTTTTTGATACTTTTTCCGATGCTACATCCCGGGGTTGACGTTGACTTCAATTTGACTTCATTAAATGCACAAATTTTGTCGAGTCGATCCGGAAATTGTCGTTTGAGCTTCGTTATTCAATCCTTTTGCACCATTGGCCTCAGTTTTTCGCGCTCTTTCCAAATCCATGCTCGGTTTTGTCCGGTTAAGCTTTGTTTTTGTTCTTTAGTGAATATCTGGTACCTGCACAGTACAAACACAAAAACAAGTATATTTATGGCATTTTATGTGCGTTTTTGGTCGTTTAGGGTCGATTTCTTAGGTAAAAGGTATGTGTAATTACACATATACCACCTGCCCTAGTATCAACAATTCTAGTGAAAAATTAGTGGTTGTAACCCCAAAGAACAAGGACAAAAGTGTTAGATTCACTGAGCTAGTCACATCCCTAGGAAACACAAACACTGTCTCGTCATCAAACCTAGTTTCTAACAAACATGCGTTGTCTTCTACAGGAGTAAGACCATCTACTAGTGCTAGCGGATCACAGTCCTCAGGCAATACAAAGAAAGATAAGATACTGCAAACATCAAGTAGTACGCTGAAGAATAAAGTAGAAGCCCACCATAGGACAGTTAAATCTAGTTTGAAAAATAAGAATAGTGTTGTTAAATCTAAAGGAAATGCAAATGTTCAGCATTCTAAGCTTAATGCAATTTCTGAACCTTTATGTGCTAAGTGTAATGGTTGCATGCTTTCTGATAATCATGATTTATATGTTTTTGATTTTATCAATGATGTGAATGCTCGTGCTAAATCTAAATCTGTTAAGAATAATTCAAAGAGAAAAGCTTGGAAACCAACAGGAAAAGTGTTTACAAATATTGGATACATTTGGAGACCTACTGGTTAGACCTTCACTATAGTAGGAAGTGCGTGCCCTAACCTGGATTACCAACTGCTAAAGTGCCCCTTAGGAAACCAACTGCTTTAAAATCTGATATACCTAAGCCTGTAACAACATTAGTTTACTCACGGAAACATAGGAAATCTAAAATTGATGTTCCCGTTAGCAAACCTAAGATTGTCAAATCTATATCTGCTAACAATAAGGAACCCAATACATCTTGGGGATCCATAGTTTCCAATGTTCCATCTTCCTCTCTTGATGAATGCAGGTTGTCCAAATTGTTCTCTGGTATTTAGACTCCGGCTGCTCCAAGCATATGACCGAAGATCGCTCTCAGCTCACTAATTTCGTCAATAAGTTTTTGGGTACCGTCAAATTCGAAAATGATCGCGTGGCAAAGATATTGGGATATGGTGATTATCAGATTGGGAATGTTACGATCTCAAGGGTTTATTACGTAGAAGGACTTAGACATAACTTATTCTCCGTTGGGCAATTCTGTGATTCGAACCTTGAAGTTGCTTTTTGTCAACACACCTATTTCATTCGTAATCTAGAAGGTGTTGATCTATGGACTGGATCTCGAGGAAACAATCTGTATACTCTATCTCTTGGAGATATGATGACGTCCTCCCCGATATGTCTCTTGCCAAAGGATTCAAAGACTATGTCCTGGCTATGGCACCGATGCCTGTCTCATCTGAACTTTGGTGCAATCAACCATTTAGCTAGACACGGTCTTGTTAGAGGTCTCCCTAAGCTAAAATTTGAAAAGGACCATCTATGTTCTATTTGTGCAATGGGCAAAAGCAAGAAAAAACCCCATAAACCTAAATCTAAAGACACCAACCAAGAAAAACTCTATCTTTTGCACATGGATCTTTGTGGACCAATATGTGTCGCAAGTGTTAATGGAAAGAAGTACATCCTCATCATTGTAGATGATTACTCTCGATTAACATGGGCAAAGTGCTTAAGGTCAAAATATGAAGCTCCAGATTTCATAATCAAGTTTCTCAAGATGATCCAAGTACGGCTTAAAGTACATGTCTGACGAATCAGAACAGATAATGGAACTGAGTTTGTTAATCAAACTTTGCATGAATATTATGAGAAGGTTGGTATCTCTCATGAAACATCTGTTGCTCACTCTCCACAGCAAAATGGTGTCGTTGAAAGATGTAAAAGCTCTGTTATTCTTATGGGCAGAAGCAATAGCTACCGCATGTTACACCTAAAATTGTTCCATCATACGTCATCGTCATGGCAAAACACCATATGAGATTTTACATGACAAACTTCTCGACTTATCATTCTTCCATGTATTTGGTGCATTGTGTTATCCGACAAATGATAGCGAGAACTTAGGAAAGTTACAACCGAAAGCTGATATTGGTATTTTCATTGGCTATGCACCCACAAAGAAAGAATTTTGAATTTACAACCGACATACCAGAAGAATCATTGAAACAATTCATGTAGATTTTGATGAGCTGACAGCAATGGCTTCTGAACACAGCAGTTCAGGACCCGTACTTCATGAAATGACTCCTACAACAATCAGTTCAGGACTCATGCCAAACCCTCCTCCTTCAACACCATTTGTACCACCTTCAAGAACTGATTGGGATCTTTTGTTTCAACTACTGTTTGATGAATTACTCAACCCTCTATCAAATGTTGATCGCCCATCACCTAAAATCATTGCTCCAATTGCTGAAGTAGTAGCTCCAAAACCCACTGCATCAACCGGTTCACCTTCCTCAACAACTGTTGACCAAGATGCACCATCACCTAGTAACTCACAATCAACACCCGAAACTCAATCTCCTGTTATTTCTAACGATGTTGAAGAAGAGAATCACGACTTAGATGTTGCACACATGAATAACGATCCATTGTTTAGCATTCCTATTCCAGAAAACAATTCTGAAGCATCTTCTTCTTCGGATGTTATTCCCACTATTATGGAAACTGCTGCTCCTAACTCAGAACACGTTACAAAATGGACCAAGGATCATCCTTTAGAAAACATCATCGGTGAACTCGAAAGACCTGTTTCCACAAGACCCCAACTCTATGAACAAGCCTTATTTTGTTACTACGATGCCTTTCTCACATAAGTTGAACCAAAGAACTATAAAGACGCATTAGCTCAAGCATGTTGGATTGAAGCAATGCAAGAGGAGCTTAAAAAATTTGAACGTCTTGAAGTCTGGGAACTCGTTTCTCGTCTAGATAAAGTGATGGTTATCACTTTAAAATGGATCTACAAAGTGAAACTTGATGAATTACGAGGAATTCTAATGAACAAGACTCGTTTGGTTGCTCGTGGTTATCGTCAAGAAGAGGGAATTTATTTTGAGGAATCCTTTGCTCCAGTGGCTAGACTTGATGCTATTCAAATTTTCCTCGCATATGCTGCTCACCTGAATATGATCGTTTACCAAATGGATGTTAAGACGACATTATTGAACGGCATTATGCGCGAAGAAGTTTATGTCAGCCAACCGGACGAGTTTGTGGATCAAGTTATGCATAAAACGCCCAAAGGGCTTAAAATTTTTGAAGAACAATCAAATAACATACAAGGTTAGGGAAAGAGATGTGGCTTTAAAGAGAGAGTGGTTGGATGAACATTTTAGAAAGAGAAAGTAAAACAAGAGAGAAATGTATTAAGTGTGTGAAATAATGAACAACCAACCACCTCTCCAAGGCATGGAGAGGTGTTTATATACTTACAATGGCCGGCTATGGATGGGCTTATAGGCTTTGTCCATGGGCTTTTTCCTAAGCTAACTATGTAAGTTTCCAAATATTACTTAAGGAGCTAACGATCATTATCTATGGAGTGACCGACACTTTCCTAGGAATTTTGTATTCCTAACAATATCCCCCTAAGGGAGGTCACTCCAATTTACAAAAACTTAAGCTCTACATTCTATGAATGTTGTTGATCCCAAACTATGATTGATTCTTTAGCTTGTAAAGAGTATGTTACCTTGGATAAATTCAAAATAACAATGGTAGAAACTTTGTGTGTATATTAAAGAGTATGCGAAATCTACTCTTTAATACTTAGAAGAACTATGATTGTAACAGTAAATATGGTTAAACAAAGACGTAACAAAAAGCTTCAATATTATTAAGATCATTAATATGAGTACTCTGTCTAGTACTAGGGTTTACAACCTTAAAGCTATCACTATTGTGCATGCAACTCTATGAAATCGTACTTAACATCATAACCTAGGATCTCCTTTTATACACCAAGGAGTCCTTTACAAGATAACTACAAATCTTCTATGATTCTAATCTTATATGCATATATTTCTAACTAAATAGAATATACACAGAATAAGTCAATACATATCTCTTCACACGTCTTTATCTCTTAAGCAATGTTAAGTCTTCATGCATCAGTCTTAGTGTTAAGTTAGTACTGACAGTACTAACTTTCTTCTAGCAGTACTAACTAGTTAGTACTGGCAGTTGTAATCTTGAGCAGTACAAAGTCTTTGGCTTGGCAGTACTAAGTGTAAAGACTTTTAATTCCCAACAATCGTCGTCATCATCATCATCATCATCATCATGCTGTCTTTTATGGTTCTTTACTGTATCTGCAACTCCTTTATCCATGGCATTTTCATCCTCTATCAAAGCTTTCATGAGTGCATGGTACAATGCATGATTATCAGGATTTCTGTTGAAAGACTTGTTTTCGTGCATGATTTGGTAGAGAGCGCTTTTCAGATCATTCTTTTAAAGTTTCCTTATCGGTAGACTTAATTATATACTTTGGAATATTTTGCTTCTCAGCTAGTTCCCTCTTGATCTTGCGAATCTTTGAAGCACTCTTCTCAGATTCTTGTTCAAGGTCAATTGTTGGTTTCTGAATCTTACTAGTCTCGAGAGCTGGCTTCACAGAGTATTTCTAAATAAGGTCTACAATGTGTCTCTGTAGAACATTTTGAAGATCATCACTGATTTTAAGATCCAAGATATTGTTCAACAACCGTTGGAACTTGTGACTTGATAGTAGTAAGAGCTTTAACAGAGTGATCTATCTTTTTAGCTCAGATACATCATTTTCTAATTTTGCAACTCTTAGCTGAACATCAATGAGTGCATTGGATTCAGGGACAACAATGGTGATGGTTGGAGCATCGGTTGTGATTGGTGGTGTAGGGATTGGTGCCGTTGTTTGGTGAGGTACATGTGGTATGGTGGAGACAGATGAAATGGTTAGATGAGTTGTTGCAGGAGACACTAAAGGAGTTAAGGGTATAGGTGTGGCGACTACGGGCTCAGAAATCACCAAAACAAGTACAGTAAGGACAGATGGATACTAGATATGTGGAACTTCATATTGGATTTCAATATCCAATAACTAGTTGATCTTAGTATCTGTGGTGTCCTTAACTGTACTAACTAAAGTAGTATCAGATGAAAGTTTAAGAAATTGATCACCAAAACCTAAAGATATAGATAAGCTGGAGCTTGTTGGAGGAAGTTCAGCTTTCTTGGCATCATCCTTTATTTCTTCAATCTTTTCAGCATCTGCTTTGGCCACATCAGATATTTCTGCATCACCTTTTCCAGATTCTTCTACTTCAGCATTTAACATCTCTTCATCCTCATCTTTGCGTACATGAGTCTTATACTTATAGATTTCATCTTCATCCGATTTAGTTTCTGTCATACCTCGAGACGGGGCCTAGTCGGAATACGTGTCTGAGGGCGTGACGTGATAACAATCCAAACACAAAGCAATAAAGAACGGACCACAAATCATAGATGATAAAAAAATTAGATGTTACTCATGTATAAAGAAAATAAATTCAAGTTTTACAACCAGTCATAAGAGAGTTAAATGTAGCGGAAGCATAACAAAGTTTGATAATGACAACGAGTATATAAATAGATAAGTCTTGAAATTGGCGAAGTCACATAGCACATAGACTCCATTTAGCATCAAGAATCAAGCCAAGCTAAGTACCTGGGAAAACATGTTTAAAATGTCAACATAATGTTGGTGAATTCATAGGTTTAAGTTAATACAAGAGTGGACCAGAAGATTTCAAAACGCATGCGACTACTATAATATATACAACATCACATAAAAGTATTTACTGTTACGCTAAGCTCATGACACCGATGCTAATAAACTGTCATATCAATACATGCCACATAGTATTCCTGCCCTTAACTGGTGTCCCAAACCAAAGACCACCACAACGCACATCGACATGACATATATCTGTTTGTTCTTCGTTAAGTGGAACCCGAGCAGATAGGGATAATTAGTCCCAATAGATCTATTTACGCATTCGCGCTCACTTAACCAATCCAGTTGGCCATAGGTGTCTAACGATTCATGATAGTTTGGGCAATAGTGGTTTGTAAGCAACTTAGGCAACACAAAAACATGTAAAACTCACGTTGAGAACTTGTGTCCAATTTTAAAAGCAAACAATGTTTCTCACCCCAAAGTATAAAGCATTTGAAAATAGGTAAAACGTGGGGCTATGAACTCACCTTAAGCAAGTGGTGAATTGATAATCAATGAGGAAGAAATAAAGCCGAAAAGTCCTACACGCGACCTAAATAAATGACGCGTCTTAAGTAAACGAAGGATAACCGAAACTTGTACGACATGCTTTCAAGAGAAAAGACATCCATATGTGTTTGCGCTTTAGTTTATTTAATAAAGTATGACTAAATAAAATTATAGAGTTTTTCGTCAAGTCTTGGCGTTCATCTAAAAATTACTACTTTTAGAAAGTTTTTATTTTGGGAAAGTTTTTAGTTTCAAGACGCTAATACCGTCCCCTATATTTGTTTTTATTTTAAGGTTTTTTAGATATTTTTTTTTCCCCCCCATATTTTTCAAATTCCTAACTATCCATAATTGCTAAACTTCCAAGTTCGATCCGCTAATGTTTCACCAAACTTACTATTTTTAGTAACTTTATCGCTTTTCCTAAAATACGTTAATGACGTCTTCAAATGATGCTAATCTATATATATGTGTTACTATATGTTTCGCTAGTGTTTAGAAAGTCTAAAGATATCCAAAAGTGTCCGAATACCCTTTTTACTGTTCACATCAGCACACTATTCATCGGGTTTTGCCGAAAAATGTTTTAAGTTTCATTTGGCTATAACTTGGCCGTTTGTGAATAGATCTATTTGGGCTGGACTCCCCGTTGGTGTACCCAGTTACGTGTAACCAATTGCACATCATTAGAAATCACGCGGGTATTTTGGCAAAGGTACCCGCAGGGGCTATAACGTATCACCATACCCTAAGGCTTCGGATTCATGAGCTAATGGCAATAATAAATATGTTTTTCAATAACGGGTGTATATCAACATAACCCAATATCACACTTGCATTCAAATTATTAAACTTAAACCTATGGATTTCACTCAACCTTTGTGTTGACTTTTTAGCATGTTTTATCTCAGGTAACTAATGGCATGGAGTGGCGAGGACATGAAGATGGAAAAACCGTTATCATTCACACTTTGTAAATACAGATGTTGGGACCTCTCTTTTGTAAAAACTCTAAAGAAATAATGAATGATAACTTATTTTCATAAACGACTCTTTTTTATTCGTTTTCTATGATTATGACTGTTGTACCTTGAAGTAATACCCCAGATTAGCTTCCGCTGCTATATGTAAAAATGGGGGTGTTACATTTTTTCTCGAAAATACTTTGCATCACGAACTTTTGGTTTCTGACAATTACAAGCATAGTGGCCTTTTTCATTGCAGTTATAACACTAAACATTTGCCTTTCCCGGAGTTGACCCAGTTCGTGGAACACGCTGAACAATTTGATTTCTTTCATCATTCCTAGTTCCCGCATTAAATGCTCGATTCTTGTTCTGTCTCCATGCATTCATATTATTGTTGCCACCATAACCTGCATTCTTGGTTTGTATATCAACTCGACCATCCTGAATCACGGCTTGATTCCTTGTTTTTGATGAAGTACGAAGACGATTATTGGTAGGTGTGGAGAACTTCTAAGTGATTGCTCGAGCTATTAACATCATGGCAGTTGTAAGCTTGTCTTCTTAAGAATCCCCTTGTAACTCCCCTTAATATTCATCTTCATAATCAATAACTGATAAAGGATGTGTGACATAGTATGATTGTGGTGAATAAGAAGAATTTGCATAAGATTGTGATGAAGAAGCATTTGAATGAGCAATAAGGGCTAATGGATCATGATTCTTGGCAGCTTTCTTTGCTTTAGATGCTAGAACATGTGGTTCGAATTGTACTAAAGAATAATACAACACATCATATGAAACTGTATCTTTAGTTTGATTGTGACGAACCATGGTGACATATTTGCTCCACTCAGGTTGCAAAAAATTAAGAAACTTGGTGTTGATTGACGCTAGAATAGGATGAACATTATTACGATCCATAATATTCACAAGAGTTGTCAATCTTTCATACACGGATTCTAACAATTCTCCTTCTTTTACTGCAAACTTGTCAAACACATCCATAAGACGTAAGTGTCTCACATGACTAGTAACATCAGAACCAAACATCAATCTTTTAATTTGTTGCCATATTTCCTTAGCGTTTTTACTTGCATCCACTGAATTGTATATATCATTTGGTATTGCTTGAAGAAGATAATTCATGACTTTCACATCAGCAACATATTGCTTCTTGTTCCCCTTAGTCATTTTGGACAATGGTTCAAGTATCTAGAACTGAGTATTGTCTGGATTAGGAATCATTGGCCTTTCATAAGGTCTATTTTGTATGGAGCTCCATATTCGTTTCCCGTCTTCAAGATTATTATCCAAAAACCTTCAGAATCTACTTTCCCATGGAGGTCTGTCATTAGCACCTGAATCGGCTAGAGTTTGTTGATTGGAAGTAGATATGTTGTATCAATTGATTATAATGCAAACTTGGATCGTTTTGGAGATAAAGCCTTTTAATCGTGAAGTTAATGAGCAATTACAACCTTGTCTTGTATTACAATGAAGTAACCTTTGAAGAAACTAAACCTTGAGTTGTTACGAAAGTCTAAGTAACACGTAAGCTTTGTTACGAAAGATTAATTTCCAAGATTAGAAGATACGAAACCTCTTAAACTGTGTTACTCAACATAAAGTATGATATAAGAAACCTGTGAAACAGTGTTACGAAACCCACCAACTGTGTTACGAAACCTTTGAAACTGTATGACGAAACCCAGTGATTGTGTTACGAAACCTCTGAAACAGTTTACGAAACCCCAAAACTGTGTTACGAAACGTTTTCCAATGAGATACGAAACCTTCCAATATGAAACCAATGTTACGAAACCTCTTGTGTACGAAACCAAGTCTTACGAAACCTCAACTGTAATAAGAAACCTTCGTTACAAAACCCTCAGTTAAGAAACTGTGTTACGAAACCTCACATACAAAACCTGTGATATGTAAGCTTGAAGTACGAAACCAAAACCAAGTATTTGATACAAAACCTCTTTTTTATGAAACCATAATTATACGAAAGCTTCCACTGTTTACGAAACCAAACGGTTACCGAAAGATCCAATTTACAAAACCTACTTTTGTAAATCCCAAATTACCTCTACTTTCGTAAAAACTAAGAAATGTCTTACTTTCGTAAATTCTTAGCTACGAAACCTTCTAAAAATCTATCAATTTGATTTTAGTCATTTTAAAGTTATAATATCAATGTTATCTTTTTTTAATTGACAAATTTCTATGTTACGAAAGCTATGTTACTGTTTACGAAAGATCGACTATTCAATGAAAGCTAAGAAATGACTTAAGTATGACAGTTACGAAATTAAAACTACAATACGAAAGCTCAAAACTGTAATACGAAAGCTGTTTTCCCGCCAAAAAACAGTTACCGAAACCTATTTCTTGCTTACGAAAGCTATCAAATGTATGTTTATCGATCAAATTTGATCTAAAACTCGTATTTTTCGTAATCTAGATATGAAACCTACAATTTGATGATTACGAAAGCTATTATTCTGGGTTTTAAGATCAAAAACTCATCAAATCATAAATCTAATCCTTACGAAACCTACTGTTCATCAATACAAAAGCTTGTAGATCAAAAATTCTCACGGTTAAGATCGATTTGATTCACGAAACACATACTAGATCTCTCTCGGAAATAGATACCACTTGTTATATGTCATGTTTGCATAGTAGTAATCATACAAAAGTGTTAGATTGAAGGAGAAGAGCTAGAGAGTATTTTCATCGTTTTCTAAATTTTTATTTCATAGGAAAAATAGAAATAGAGAGGGAGAAGTGAATTACAAAATGTAAAGACTTGTATAAATACTCTTCAAGAGTGGGTATATAGACTTTAGTGCTAATCCTATTCTATTTTCTTAACTTTAGTCAAACATTGGTTAACTTACATAACTTTTTGATCAAGATAAAATTATTACAATATAATTAACTAATAAAAACTAATAAAACTATCAAACTAGACAAAGACCAATTCATATAAAATAACACTTTTCTTGACCTAACATTTTTTCAATCAGACAACCCTTTCTCCTCTCTGCTACTCGTTGTTTAATGACAAACTCCCAAACCAATGAAATTAATATCCTCAAGAACATACCTCACACTATTTATATAATCATCCTATAATTTCACTTACTAGCAAGTGAAGACTCAAAAGGAGATCTTACAAGCTTCAAGGTTTCGAGTCACCATATTGATAAGTCTTCATACATCTTTCACTATAAAAGAACTAACAACCCATATGTCACCACCATGAAAGAACTGCCACTTTGTTCCACATATCTACCTTTGTCTCATTAGGATCACATGCACATCGTTTTAACATTGCACGCATGTCATTGCCAATGCAAACGATACATTAAACTAAACCTTCCTTGCCAACCTTCGATCAACACCTTCCCTCTTCATTCTCTCTCACCATTCCCCACCTTTCCCTTTTATGGAATCTTTTTCATTCACACCCAGGTGCATATCATTCTCACCTCTATCTTATTTTTTATTTAACTTTTTTCAAGTATATATTTTGACATGTCTTGTCAAGATATTAAATGACATTATTCTACCTTTAAATGTTATAAAACTCCTCTTCTAAGAACACATTTAGAGTATGTCATCTCAACAAATCATCCTTATAATCAATATTTAGTTTGATCTAAAGTCTTACAATAATGTTTTCTTATAAAACACCCTAACCATGAAAAGCATACATATTAATTAACAAAGAAACCTTGAGGATTTAGGAATCTCTCAATACAACTCTTGACAAAAGTCTATCCAAATCCAAATAATTATCTTTGGTAGATAATGATATCATAAGGAACATGTCATTCAAAATACGTTATTACTATTTATCTAAATGATATCTTGGAATTAGTCATTGTTAGAAATCGAGAAAAGACTCGGCCACTTCCAATATGTAATAGTATAGCTCGTAGCAACAATATTTGGAAACTTACCAAACTAACCGAGTCAACATAAGTAACCCTCATGTTAACCGGCCCTAGTATAGGTATAAATACCCTTCTCCACACTTTAGAGAGGGTTGGTTGTTCATTTGGTTCTTTTATAATACATTTTTCCTTCCTTTCTCTCTCTAAGTGCTACAACCCACTTTCTCTCTTTAGACTTTCTTGTATTCATTTGTTAACTGATTTAATATTTCTAAAATTGGTATTAGTCGCCATGGGGTGATTTCGTGAGCTTGTGTGCATTTATATCTTGTTTAGATCGTTGGTTTTTAGTTATTTTTGGTTTCGTGTCTTACAAAATCAAAACCCAGATTTTTATGTTTAAAAGTGTTAAAGTTTATGTTTTTAAGCAAGATCTAGGCATAAGATAACTAGTTGTGCAAGAAAAATCAAGGTAAAATGTCAAAAAGGGTGTGTTTTTGGTGATTTTTGTTGGAAAAGTACGTTTTGTTTGCAGGAAGAGAAATATGTTTTGAAGGTAGCGAAACATGTTATGAAGCTAGCGAAATATGTATGCAAGATAAATGTGTAAGTGAAACATGTATGTTAGCGAAATATGACATGTTGACTTCAAGCGATTTATGTCACTTCTAGGAAACGAAACTCTGCTTAATTTTTCTTAGGTCAAGTGAAATATGTTTTAAGCAAAATATGTTAGCAAGCGAAATATGTTAGCAAGCGATTTATGACAGGTTGTGAGTTCAAGCGAAATACATAGTTGTGTAAGACGAAACTCTGTCCAATTTTCATATTCAAGCGAAACATTACATCGTCATATTCCAAGTGAAACATTGCACGCGAAACATTACACTGTCATATTCCAAGCGAAACATTACATACATCACAAAAATATTTTATTTTTTACGGTTTGTCTTACTTTGTAAAATCCAGTGAAATACTTAGATTTCTTGGTTTTATTGAAGATTTGTAAAATCCCGAGGAATATCAATCTTAATCGCCGATAACAACAACTCTTAACACAATCCTCCTTTATCACTGTTCGATCAATTTCTTAATCATCTCACTTTTCAACTAAAGCAAAATGACTACTTTAGCAGAACACATCATTGTTGCTGGAGCTGAGAACCATCCTCCAATGCTTGAGAAAACAATGTACGATTCATGGGCAAGTCATATATGTCTATTAATCAAAGGAAAGAAACATGGTAGGATGATGCTTGATTCAATAGACATTGGTCCACTGGTCTACCCAACTGTTGAAGAAAATGGACAGACCCGACTTAAGAAATACTCTAAACTCACTAAAAACCAAAAACTTCAAGATGACTGTGATGTTCAAGAAACTAATATCATTCTTCATGGTCTTCCACCCGATATTTATGCACTTGTTAATCATCAAGAGGCGGCTAAAGATATTTGGGATAAAGTTAAGCTACTAATGAAAGCCACTGAACTATCATACCAAGAACGTGAATGCAGATTGTACAACTTGTTCGATAAGTTTACTTCCGTTCAGGGTGAAACATTGTATAAGTATTACTAGAGATTCTCTCAGCTGATCAATGACATACATACTATTGGGATGACTATGCAGCAAGTTCAAGTCAATACCAATTTTCTGAATGCTCTTCCACCAGAATAGAGCAAGTTTGTCACTGATGTGAAGTTAGCAAAGAGTTTGTATACCACCAACTATGATTAGTTGTATGCATACATCAGTCAACATGAACGACATGATAATGAAGTACGTATCATGCGTAGAAGGGGGGTTGAATAGTTTTTACCGTTTTAAAATTAAAACTTAGATTGTCAACTTATGTGAACTCAAGAGATATATACAAGTGTATATGATAGCGATGTAATAAGTAAATAAACAATCTACGAAATATGAACAAGTAAAGATAAGAAAGATCAAACCGATGACACAATGATTTATAGTGGTTCGGCTTACGAAGCTCCTTTCGCCTACTCCACTCCCTACGTACCAATTAGAGGTATCTTCACTATTTTAAACCCTCCAAATTACTCGCAGTGGAACAAACTATTTGGGAGTTAAGTAAAAGTTCAGTCGTCAAATGTAAGGAACGACTCAGAGACGTTTTAAACATAAGCAAAACATTTCCCTTTTGGTTTCGGATTTCAAAAGCGTAGTCCAAGCATTGTTACCATAATAAAATTACACATGTTTGACATAAAAAACTAAAACAGTTTCATGAGGATAAGGATTTTAAATGATGGAACAAACAATAAGTTTAAGGGGGGGCAAAATCTTCTCTTGAGCTCAAGCCATTAACTTGATTACTGGATAAACATGTTAAAAAGTCAACGAAACGTTGAGTGAATTCATAGGTTTTATAGTTGATAAAAAGTTGAACATAAGCATTATAATAATCATAAGGCATCATTTTGACTTTGTGGGCATACATTCTATACCAACAGTTGCATTGAGCTCGTGCACGATCATTTAACATAATTACGATAAGATCCTAATCATATACCAATAATATTCATCATTTACCTTCAAGGTTAGGTATTACTTCATATACCTACTAAAAATAATCTTGACATATAGGTGTACATTGGGGTACTCTACAATCGGATCCAAGCCAAAAAACGAATCACGCTGATTAAACCCATATAGCTATTTAGTGTGCAAGCGGCTACCCATCATAGGTAGTTGACGCTCACGATTGGGGTCTTTTGACGTAAAGCTACTCAAGCAACATACCACATATAATGGGTCCAAGCATACCAGTAAACTATTGTTGCACAATTTAGAAAACTACATGTATTTTTTTTTTTTTATTCCCCCAGCGGGGATTTAAGAAAAATATTTGAAAAGCGAGGCTATGAACTCACTGAGATATCAAAGAGACTAGAAGTATAATAAGTCTTGAACGAGAGAAGACCCTTACGTGCCACCTAAAATACGTGACGCGTCTTAGTATAATATATAAGTAAAAACAATACGTAAGAAACATTTAACGAGTATAGGATATGTTTTAAGCTTGACACATTGCATTGACTTAACTAAGGTATTTTTACTTCAAAATGGTGTGTGACCTGTCTTATATGTGCTTAAACATCTACCAGGTTTCGCCATCTAAATACAATTTTGATATGGTTAATCTATTCTTTACAATTTTTAGCAAGGGACGTAAAAACTAAAATTCTGGCATGACTCTTGTTAATGGTCTTGTATTTCCAATCCTATAAATGGTACAAAACAAGGCCTTCACCTTGGATAGTCTTGAAGTTAAGTTTTCAAAAAATTAAGGCGTTTGAATATTTAATGGGTGAAAAAAGACCATTTTTCCCCTGAAGACTCTACCAGATTTTCACTAAATTCTACTCCTAAAGGAAAAGACCATAATCATAATCTTATAAAAGCAATGGAAGTGAGGCCAAATGATGGGCTTCCCTAAGATGTTATTACTGACCCATGTTTAAACTCAAACTTTTTATTCAAAATCTGAGGATTACCGTTTTTAATCAAAGGTCCAGGACTGACTATTTTGTATTTTGACATAATTCCTCCTCGGAGGAATAGGTTGACCATCCAACCATCAACGAAGTAGTTGTATAAGGTAATTAATTATATTTCTTTAAAAAATAGGAAGGTGCTGTTGGTGGGTTTACACAACAGGCAAGAAAAGGAAACAGAGATTGGAGTGGGCTTTGGTGATTAAAATGGTTTTTGATATTAGTTAGGCCCAATAAGTTAAGTTTAATTACTAAACTTGTAAAAACGTAAATTTTTGACACGATTTCGGCTAAAACACAAAAAGGTCGATAAATACAAAAATAAAATATAATTGAACTCTCGGGTCTAATTTTGAAGTCATGGATTTCTCGGTCGATAACAAATAAAATTCAAATAATAGATTCATGATTATTTAAGTTGGACGATTTTATTAAAAACCAACTAAAATATAAAAGTAAAGCCTTGAGATTTATAAAAATAAATATGAGATTTAAAATTAGTAGTGACCTTAAATACGGGGAATTTTTAAAGATAAAAATAAGTCTGGATACACTTAAACGGATAAACTGCCTAAATGGCTTAAGATTAACAAGAGCGAGAAATTGTGAAATCGCGTAAACCGTAAAACACAAAAGTTCACTTTACTAGAAAAATGAGAACGAAATATGAATTAAATATGGACATTAAAAGACGGATTGTCACAACTATGTCAACAAGCTCCCTTTAGGCGGAGAAAACCGTACACGTCGACTTCACTTTTTTGGTACGATGCTAACTACTGAGTTCTACTTCGAGATAGAACAATCTATACCTACGTATATTTTATGGCCTAAATACTTGCCTATCATCACCTTATGATACACAACAACACCAACACAACCAAGATATACAAGATGAAAGAGTATTACAAAGTAATGACACACTAAAACTCATTAACACTTGAAGCCTTGACATATTCTTGAGTGTTCTTCACTAAAGTGTGGAATGGTTGATCACTTGTAATGGATTTTGTACAGTATTAATGATAAAGAAAATAAAAGATAAAGATGTATGTGAAAAATATTTTACAAGAGTTATCTAAAATGAAGACTTAGGTTGCATATGGCATAACTTTGAATTCATCTGTGCTTGTTCCAAAAGCTGGACGATGCGACCTACGGAATCCACAAAACTGGATCTGTGCCTTGTATATGGTGGATCCGTCAAGGAGCTGGGACAACATTTTGTTATTTTATGATTTAACCTAAATCTAGACAAATTATTGTTTTGTACTTATTTAAACTAGTTTAATAGATTCTTCTTAAACAAAATATTTCTTATCATCAAATAAGGAAAGATTTTCTAGATTTGGGAAAGATTGTTCAATTATGGTTAATCTTATTTTGTTCCATGATTTAATATAATCTAGCTTATAAATTAATATTGTAACTTAAATTCATTTGATTAAAAAGGGTTATGCAATGCTAATATTTTTCTTTGATCATTAAACTATGTTTTGATAATGTCATATTCTATACTTAGTGATTTGTCGGCGTCAAGTAACTTTCGATAAAATAACTTGTTTTCGTAATTTTACATTGTATGACATTATATTTGTTATTTATCAAAAATGAAGATATTAAAATATAAATATCGTTTTTGCGTCGAATATTTGAATTAATATCTCCCTTTATGAGATGACAAAAATATAAATCAGCTTATTAAAGTTATGAATAAAGTATTTAAGTGGATGGTTTACATTTTCTTCCCCTTTTTGGCGAAGCAAAAACGTGTAGTGTGGCCTTCTAGCATGTCCTTGTTTTAAAGAATGCTAAGTGATTGGTAATGATGCAAAGTAAATAATAAAGATTGATACAAGAGCTGCCCCCTTGTGTATACTCCCTTTTGCTTGGGGCCACCAAGTAATCGAGGTATGGTGTGTTGCTACACAACAAAGTTAGATAGGCAAGCTGATATATATATATATATATATATATATATATATATATATATATATATTATCTCTATATATATTATATATATGACCATCCACAATGCACACTGATACAATGAGCATCATCATCAACACAACAAAATGAAATAATGTTAATCATTTTAAGGGTATTAAACATAAATTTGGCATTAAAGCCATTACATGATAAGCTTAAACTAGAAAATTGAAGAAAACAATTAAAAATCCTAAATCTTAGGTTAGAAAATATTTTCTTGTATAATCCGAGGGGTGAGGTAAAATGGTTATGTGGCTAATGCGGAAAGTAAGGTAGGTGTGATAGAGAGCCGAGGTGATGTCGAATGTATGAGAACATATAGTTGACACTGTTTCGAAGCATTTAGATTTCATGCCTTGTGGTGCTACAACATTGACAAAACATGTTGTGGAGGTGAGGCATGTCATTTGGATGAACAAAATCCAAGATGTTTGGAGGATTAGGAAAATCTTGATTTCTAGATTGGTGGTGATGATGAGTGTTATAAGTGTAAGGATGCTTGTTATAGAGGAGGGTGTGTTTATTTTTAATGTAACAAACAAAGTTGGGTTGATGGTAATGGTTCAAATTGGGTGGTGGATTTGAAAAAAGGGAGGTGGTCGAGGAACGTTGTGGTAGAGATAGATTAGAGGGCCTGGTGGCTAATAATCCATGGTTTGAATGGGATATTTGCGTGAATTGAGGTGGGGATTTATTGAGGTTTCTAGTTTTATCGGAATGAAAAAATGAAGTGTCTATGGATGTAACTGTTCGATGTGTCTTACAAGCTCATGCTGGAGTGTTAGGTGTCAGAAAGAGATCACAAATCGGACCAGAAGTATTGATACACGAGCCATGATACGGTGTGATGATATTAGCCCTCGATCTGGATTTTCCGATGGTTATGTTGCATACGTATAGAGTGATCATCGTGCAGTCGACTCCTATGGGCGTGTTCAGTCTATCTTAGAGAGAGATAGTGATCGTCGTCGCCCTAACTAACTAGAAAAGCGAAAGAGATACCTCACTCATAGACTTGAGCGCATATGACTCGTGGAGACATCTGACTCTCATACGCGCTCATTGGAATGTCACCTAGACATTCCTTCTGATAGCTAGTACCCTCGGTTCGTAAGATCTTGGACCGTGCTGCACGGTTTATGTAGTAAGCCAAAGAAGCATTTCTCGCGAACAACATATCTTCACCCATCATTCTCCCAACTAACACACCCGCAATCCGCTCTCATCGTCCACGTCAGTGCCACGGAGTATAAGTAAGGCTCCTTCGCGATTGATGCAAAATGGTGAAGTTGTTAAAAGAAAACTGGTGTTTGCTGCAAGCCCCATGAAAGCTTATAAGATAACGTCTACTCCAGCGACGACTAATCATGCTAGAATCCTGCTCCAATACAGCGTGACTTCTGGCCTTTCATACTAGAGCACGTGAATGTTTATCTCTAAGGTTCTAAGATCAATACACAGAGCGACACTCAACCTCATAGCATGTTCGTCGATCATCTCCGTAAAACTCAGTTTAAAAATCAAGAACAATTCAAATTTTCGGCGCTGGACTGAGTGAGCCACGGATCACCAAAACAACTACAGATCTACCATTATGGAGTGATAATGGGTGTAGCTTTCAACAAAAACGACCTGCCATTACATCAATTTATACCTAAAACACAAAACATTTTTATCGACTACCTATAACAATCACATTATAAAATATCCATAAGATAGCATATCAAAGTGATTGTATTTAGATTATCAAAGCATGCAGATTAAGGTAAACAAGCAATATTTTGGTGATACGTATTATATATCTCAATTGTTCCATAAACAAAGTCTTCTTCACCGACATCCCTTTTTAACAACCTAGCAAGTTGTGCAAATCAGCTCGACCCAAGTTTTTAAACATCCCTCTTGTCTCCCTTTGCTCCTTGGACATGTTAAGATCGTCCTTAAGAGCAATACTATATGACCTAGGGAAAAGTTTAGTTCTAGGAAACTCTCCATTATCAGAGGGTGGTGACTCGGTTGAGGACGAGATGCTCAATTGAGTTCGTTTAGATTTTCCCACATTCCTAGTTCTTTTGGGTGGAGGCTTCTTGGGTTGTTTTGCCTTAAGCGAGGACATTTTCCGAGTATAAGTTTGTAATGTTCATCAAATGAGCTATAACACCCTGTGTTTTAGGGTCATTTGCGACGTCAATAAATTCACTATGTATTTTTAGTATTGTACGCGTTTGCTTTTAAATCGTAAACGTTAAGTTAAATCGCGTAAGCTAAAAATGATCATTCAATGTAAACGGGCATCAAACAATTAAATGTTTACATCAAGCAAGTGTTAAGTAATTATTTTGATGATAATTATTAACTTGGTTCATTTTATTTTTATTGGTTGCGTAAAGTGTATACGTTTCGCGATAAATTACGTTTAGGCATACCCGGAACCACCAAAATTAATCTACGCTTCAACAAATGCTTATTTTTACTTTCAATGATCAAAGTTTATAAAACTTTACCACACTTATACAAATGGGACGCCCTATATGTCATGAAATAAACCAAGACTTGTCAAGTTACAAGTGTACATTTTATATAACAAGACTACATTTTACATTATAACCTTATACCTTCATTTTGCAAGTGAAACACTACAACTTATACATTTTCTTTCAAATAACACATTCCTCATTCCATAAGAGATATTCTAGATATTTAGTTCCTTGATTTCATGGGATAATATACTCTTTTGGAAACATAAGAACACAAACCATTAAAGAGGTAAGGCATGACTAGTTGCTTGACCAACTATTCCCCCCAAGACCCTCCTTGTTGCCGTCCCCCCCTTGGACCATAAGTCTTTTGGTCTTTGATAATTGCTAGTCTATTATACATATACACTTACCACTTGTTAGGAAAAACACACATGCAAAACACTTAACCAAAAATCAATATTGTTCTCCCTTTTCCTCTTTGTTTGGCCACGGCAACAACACAAAACCAAGAACCAAACCACACAATCTTTTCTACCACATTTACATACACTCATACATCATATCTAAGATACCTCAAGGTGTTTTAAAGGTTTGATTAAACCTTTAAAAGGGTTGAAGCAAGAAAGGAAGCTAGGGTTTTTATTTGGAAAATTAGGGTTTTCATTCCATAATTTCAAGCCAAGGGTTTAAATCACAAGGGTGTGATTTGTTTCCCATTCATCATTCCATCACACTAAGGTTATCTAACACCCTAATCTTTTCATAATTATGATTTATGTGTATATATGTTCTATATAGCAAAAATCACCATTAGGATACTTTTAAACATGTGGAATGGATTTTTACTTGTGATCATTGTTTTGTACACTTTTACATATGCTATGATGTTGGTAATATCATGTTAAAATGGATTTATAAGTGTTGTACACTCTTGGTTTATGTATAAAAAGGTTATGTACAAACTTGTTAATTAGGGTTTACTTAATAACTTGTAATTAAAAGTTACATAATAAGTGTGATTTAAAGGTTTTATCCAGAATTGACTACTAGAGAACTTTATGATTACGAATATGGACATGATGGACATTATTATATGTAACATATATGATAAATAAGGTTATGGAGGATTGTGGAAAATTTACTAAGTTATAAAGTACATAACACAAGTGATATTCTAAATATGTAAAGAATTCAAAAAACTGACTTATAACGAAAAAGATACGGCAAATATACGTTTTACGTTAATACCGGATTTATAAAACAAATTTATAAAAGCAAGTTATAAAATATTTCTAAAACATAAGGTTTAGTATTTTTCACAGATCCTACATATTTTTAGGATTCCAAAAGGATAAGAATTGTAATTTTTCAATCAATAACGAAAGAGTTATGAATTTCACAAGTTTACGATAATAATACTTTTATAAAAAGTTACTGTTCATGACAGAAACATTTATTTTTGTAAACGTCATAAATAAATATAACTTTCAATTATGAGAACATGCTCGAAAGAAATGCTAAAAACGGAGCTATAACGAATAAAATACGACATTTACGAGTTTTACGTCAATTTAAGTTATAAAAATAAGTTTATAAATGTATAAACAGTAAAAATCACTGTTCATCAGAGGACTAAAAATATGAAAACATCAAATTTTGATAACTCGTCTTAATACGAAAGCGTGGACATAAGAAACGGACTTGAAACGTGAAAGTTATGTCATTTTTACCAAAGGTATATTTATAAACGTTTTAACTTTATAAATATGATTTCACTAAAACAATTAGATGGTGATTAGCTATATAGAATTATATATGGTAGTAGTTACCCAATGTGATTAGTAATTATACGACCTATATTGGATTAGGTTGCACTCGATCATTACCGTGACGCATTTTCTGTGATACACTTGATATTCGCTCACTCAAGGTGAGTTCATAGCCCCACGTTTTACATGATTTGTTTTATAAGTTTTTGGGGTGAGAAACATGCACTGTTTTATAATTGGACACAAGTGGATAAGTTTTACATTATGATTACGTGTTGCCTAAGTAGCGATAACCCTAGTTGAGCCCATTATCATGAACTGTCAGTTACTGGATTGTGAGCGCGAATGTTATGAATAGATCTATTGGGATTGACATCCCCGTTCGGGTGATTAGCTATCACTGGGCAAACGAACGTATACCATGTCGAACATAGGATGTTGCGGGTTAGAACATCATCACGGGCAATGTAGGCCATTTATATGGTATTCATTTATGTCGAGCTTCAGTGTCATGAGCTTAGGGCAACGTAATTACATTTATATGATGTCTGCATCTGTTGCATTATCATACACTTGGGAAATCTTGTGGTCCTACAATATACGATTTATCAAACCTATGAATTCACCAACATTATTGTTGACGTTTTAAAGCAATGTTTTTCAGGGGATCAGTAAGCACGAGGTGCAAGGGATACATTGGTGGTTTTGATTTGGATATCATGCATTAAAGATTTTGTCGCATTACATTTTGTATATCTGTTATGGGCTAGAAATCTTTGTATTTTGAACAAGTGAACAAGTGAAGCTTCGGGCTTATGTAACAAATACTTTGTTAAATCCAATGTATCGGTTTTAAATGACTTTTTGGATCGTAGCTAGTATATATCATTTGGTGTTATGAAACATATGAAGTAACACGCCTTCTGGACCCTTATTCCGATCGACCACAAATTTGGGGGTGTTACAGATAGTATCAAGAGGCAAAACTAAGGTTATAGAGAACCAGGTCAAATCTTTTTGCTGGACTATAACCATTTTCAAACATTGTATTCATACAAAGGGGTTTACACGTGACATACATACATACATACATACATACATACATACATACATACATACACTATGGAGGCGAGAGTTAGTGCGTTATGTCCTATTAAAGAGATCTATTCTTAATGACATATAGCATGTTATGATATAAAAGTATATATACAATGATAAGAGTCTTATATTAAATACTAATTAAGCTATTTTGGATTTTCAAATGATAGTCATGTCGGATTAATGAGGATTCCATGGTTATGAATTACACTGGCTGTTTCAGCCTTTAGAGGTTATCATATATTAGGATCCCAGGAAGAATCCACACTGATTTTCAGCCATTTAAAATTGCAATCTAAGTGATGGGATAAGAGAAATCCGGCACGTTTGTTATTAAGACTAATGATCTGACCGTCAGACAGAGAACAAGATGACAGCAAGATACAAACCAACAACCACGAAACAACAACACAAAGCAAGAAGCAGAACACCGACAAAGGTGCATAGCTGCAATGGACTTAGAGCGTTGAGAAAACTATATATCACAACCATATAAGCAAGCTAAAATCACAATATTACAGCTGAAATTTAAGACATATTTTGAAAAAGCTGTAGAACTATCTACTCTAAGCTAACACTATGGGAAATACTCCTACTCCATAGCGATAGAGTCTCACAATATCAAAAGCGTCTTATTAGCCTGAGCTTTATCTATCAAATTACTCTAGTCATTAGCGCATGTACGACGATAGGTTCTGGGACTTAGCACGCTCCTCATGTGTTTTGTTGTGTAGAGACACAAATCTTTAAGCCTTTAATCTCTTCCTAAGCCCTATAGGATCTTACTTGCCCTCTAATCCTGTGTTCTAAGCCCCTGGATCAAAAACCCCTTGATTGGATATCACACGGATTGCCAGCGTGTCATCCTTTTGATGTGACATGTTATATTTGAGCTTCTAGAAGGGTTTTGATGCGTGATGGGTGAATGAGAGTTTTAAAACCGCCACACACACATATTTAACACTAGGAAATAGCGAGTGAATTGGGAGATGTACCGTAAAAGGGGGATAAAGGCGGATTTGTCTATTTAAGTTTTGTTTGACTTTTGGTTTTGACCGATGTATAAGCGAGTTTTCCGACTTTATAATTTGGCCGAATGTGACCAAAATAGGGTTAAGGATTTGGACTTGTAATGTTTTGGTAGTTAATTTTAGGCTTTTGTATTCTTGGGCTGACCCGGTCCATTAAGGTTTTGTCTTTTTTGCTTTGTTTTTGTCCTTTTGTGCAATATCTGTTACCTGCAAGACACAATTCACAATACAAACGAATACAATACATTTTTCTATATTTATTGGTCATTATTGGTCTTTTTAGCTTGTTTTATTAGGTAAAAGGTATGTGTATTTAAACACATACCAAAAATCCCCCATACTAAGCTATTGTCGTGTCCTCACGCAATGTCATAAATACAAACTTAGAAAACCAAAAATTTCAACCCCCTAGACTAATTACTTAGAAAAGTAGCTAAGTGTTCATCTAGGGGATTAAGAAATCATTAGTTTTGAAAAGCCCCCCGTTTAACCATTTTTATTATTCATACATTCATAACATAACTTCACAGAGCAAGACACAATAAAAGGATAAATTCATCGTTCTTGATTTTTCACCCACCTCAAACCAAGCTTAAAAACAAAATCATTGTTAAATACAAGTTAAGATGCTAACACTACTCATAAATGCTAATTGTGAAAGCATTGCTACTTTCCGCTCCCTTATTCCTAAATCCTCTAAAGATTTTATTATTATTATTTGTGACAAATAAATTAATGTCTTATTTATATAAAGTAAAACCCGGTTTAGACCACAATTAGTTTGAAATCCTTTCCTAAAGAGACGATATGGTGAGAATAAGGTCCACATTAAGGTTCTAATTTCGCACGATTTAGGGGTTATCCTTTTTAGATAACCCCGAAGTCGAAATTTGGCTTTATTATTGTTATTGTTGCAACATTATAAAACCTTGGTCCTTTAGAAGGCTGCAACATCGGTTGTGAGCCGGCAAGATGCAGCAAACATATTTCAACCTCGGTAATTTCCTCGACCTTTTAGAAGGCTGCAACATCGGTTGTGAGCCGGCAAGATGCAACAAACTTTTATCAGTCTCGGATTATTACTATGTGCCTTATTTAGAAGACTGCAACATCGGTTGTGAGCCGGCAAGATGCAGTAAACTTTTATCAGCCTACAATTTTATTATTATTATTACCTCCACCATTTAAACGACTACCACATCGGTTGTGAGCCGACAAGAGGTAGTGGTCTTATTTCGGCTTTGGTTTATTACATAACTTATTATTATTAGCCAAATTTCAAGTCCTGTGGTCTTTTAACAACTACCACATCGGTATGCGAGCCGACCATGGTCCATGAGTCTATTTCCCAACAACACTAACAAAACCTCGATGTATACCTTACTTTTACCAAAAGAAATCTCTACGAAGTGATTTAAACTAAGAACCGCAAAAACCTAAAGTAACTTTATTTATTCAACGTTTATTAAGTTGATGAGAGCAAAAAGCCACAATTAACCTCTATGAGCCTTAAAGAGATCCAACTACTCTATGTTTAGCATCTAACTTATATAAAACTCTATCATATTTCGTTCTTCGCAAATTTAAAATTTTTAATAAAAAGATCCGCGAATACTTAGTCTAATAAAACAAGATTAGCATATTTAAAGTCTAACATGGAAGCTTGCAAAACTCTTGGCTTTTTCAAGCTAGAATTTGCGTTATAAAGCTTCTTATATAAAAGACTAGCAAAAGCTTAAATTTATAAACGTTAAGGGGCAAGCTAGAGCGCAACATGTTTGATCAAGTCAAAATTTATTCTTAAAAAGATAAAACTATGTGTCAACACACTTACTCTTTTTTTGAAATTTTTTAAATTTTGGCATATTTTTGGTGAAAAAAAACGGGGTTACGTGAAGACAAGACAAATGCAAGCAAGATCGATCGAATCGAAAGATCCCCCCATACTAGGACTACACATTGTCCTCAATGTGAGACTGTCACCCCATACTAATTTCATGTCTTAATCCAAATATTAAGGGGTTTCTACGCAAATCTAAAGCCGTTTATTAAGTATGCTTAATAGATAAACGTTAAATCAATAAGATCTAGGATATCGGATTCCCAAATATAAGCATGTGAAGGATTGAAGATCGAGTGGACGATGGACAAAACCACGAGCACGAGAGTCTTCATAATCCGGGCAATCCTGGACATAAAACACAAAACACGAAACACGAGAAAGGAAGAGGCGAGCCTCCTCACATCACACTTATTCATTATTATTATACTAATATACTAAGGATAAGCATGGGTTGCCACCCACGAAGCGCTTGTTTATTAATGAGTCACTAAGCTTGACTCTACCCTGAATTTATTTGTCCATGGGGAAAGTTTGGAGATCCGGGACAACCATCGGTGGTATGTCCCCTCCAAAATAGTGTTTAAGTCTATGGCCGTTCACCTTGATGTTTGGCCTGTTAGTTGAAGATAACTCAACGGTGCCATAAGGGAAAACTTAAACAACGGTGAATGGTCCGGTCCAACGGGTTTTTAGCTTTCCCGAGAAAATCTTTAATCGAGAATTAAAGAGAAGAACTCGATCACCAACGTTGAGACGCGGTTTTTGATCTTGGAGTCATGAATCTTCTTCGTATTCTCTTTGTAGATCAAAGAATTCTTGTAGGCTAGATCACAAAGTTCGTTTAATTCATTCATTTGAACTTTTCGGTGATCACCTGCGGTCTTAAGGTCAAAATTACAATGTTTTAAGGCCCAATAGGCCTTGTGCTCTAGCTCGATAGGAAGATGGCAAGCCTTTCTGTACACGAGCTTATAAGGAGTGCACCCGATGGGTGTTTTGAAAGCGGTACAGAAGGCCCATAATGCATCATCTAGCTTATCAGACCAAGAAGCACGATTTTCACCTACGGTCTTCTCTAAAATTCGTTTCAAGCCACGATTTGAAACCTCTACTTGCCCACTTGTTTGTGGGTGATATGCGGTAGAGAGACGATGAGTAACTCCATATTTAAGTATAACTTTAGCAAATTGATCATTACAAAGATAGGTACCGCGATTACTGATTATAGCACGTGGAGTCCCAAATCGGGCAAAAAGGGATTTCAAAAATTTGACAACAACTCGGGCATCGTTAGTAGGGAGCGCTTTCGCTTCAACCCATTTTGACAAGTAATCGACGGCCACGAGAATATACTTGTTCCCTCGTGAAGATGGGAATGGTCCCATAAAATCGATGCCCCACACGTCAAAGATCTCGCAAACTTAAATAGCATTTTGAGGCATTTCATCACGTTGTGAGATTTTGCCTTGACGTTGACAAGCGTCACACCGTGTGACCAAGTCATGGGCATCTCGGTAAATAGTAGGCCAAAAGAAACCGGCATCAAAGACTTTTTTAGCGGTGTAGTTGGCACCAAGATGTCCCCCGATGGGTCCATTATGGAAAGCTGTGAGGATATCAACAGCTTCTTGGCCGTAAACACACCGCCTAATCATTTGATCCGCACAAATCTTAAACAAATAGGGGTCGTCCCAAAAATAATGCTTAACATCCTTAAAGAATTTTTCTTTTGTTGGGACGACATCCCTTTTACAATAAAATTCCCCGCATGGTAATTTGCAATGTCGGCAAACCATGGGGTACTTGTATCACCACGAAAGGTAACCATCCCAAGTGTCTTGAGAGGAAATGTTTCCGTAATTTCCTTTTTCTAGAGATCACTTTGATGGGGATTTTCTAGTCTTGATAAGTGGTCGGCCGCGAGATTCTCCGCTCCTTTTTTTATCACGAATTATAACATCAAATTTTTAGAGTAGGAGAATCCACCGGAACAATCTCGGCTTAGCATCTTGCTTAGCGAGAAGATACTTAAGAGCTGAATGGTCAGTATACACTATGGTCTTAGATAAGACTAAGTAAGGCCGAAATTTTTCAAAAGCATACACCACGGCTAATAATTCTTTTTCTATAGTCGTGTAATGTGCTTGAGCATCCGTCATGGTCTTACTAGCATAGTGTATAGGCTAAAAATGTTTGATCTTTCGTTGCCCAAAGACTGCACCTACCGCATAATCACTAGCATCACACATAATTTCGAATGGTAGGTCCCAATCGGGGGCAACTAAAATTGGGGCTTCAGTTAACTTCTTTTTAAGTATATTAAATGCTTCAATACATTCTTTCAAGAAAACAAATGGAGTTTCTTTTTCAAGAAGATGAGTCATCGGCCAGACAATTTTAGAAAAATCTTGGATAAATCGACGATAAAACCCGGCGTGACCTAAAAAACTTCGAACGCCTTTAACGGTAGTCGGATGAGGGAGTTTAGCTATAACATCAACTTTAGCTTTGTCGACCTCAATCCCGGACTTTGAAATTTTATGTCCTAAAACAATGCCTTCTTTTACCATAAAATGACATTTCTCCCAATTTAGAACTAAATTAGTGTCTTCGCACCGTTTTAGCATTTTGTCTAAATGGGAGAGGCATGACGAGAAAGAATCCCCGAAGACCGAGAAATCATCCATGAAGACCTCCATTGTTTCCTCGATCATATCGTGGAAAATGGCCATCATGCACCTTTGGAACGTGCCCGGAGCATTACATAAACCAAAAGGCATACGACGGTAGGCAAACGTCCCATAAGGGCAAGTGAAGGTGGTCTTATCTTGGTCTTTCGGGTCAATAGGTATTTGAAAATATCCAGAAAAACCATCTAGAAAACAATAGTATTCATTTCCCGCGAGTCTCTCAAGCATTTGGTCCATAAACGGTAACGGGAAATGATCTTTACGGGTGGCATCATTTAACTTTCGGTAGTCAATGCATACGCGCCATCCCGTAACTAATCGAGTAGGTATCAACTCATTATTATCATTTTCAATTACGGTCATACCGCCCTTCTTTGGCACACAATGAACGGGGCTAACCCACGGGCTATCAGAGATAGGGTAAATCAATCCGGCATCAAGGAGTTTGATAACTTCCTTTTTGATAACCTCATGTATTTTCGGATTTACCCTTCTTTGATGTTGAACCGCTGAAGTCATCTACCATTAAGATCTTATGAGTACAAAAATTAGGGTCGATACCCTTAATGTCGGAGATTTTCCATGCGATTGCCCATTTGTGTGACTTAAGAACTTTTAGAAGGGAAGTCTTTTCTTCATCTTTTAATTCTTTTGAAATTATGATGGGTAATTTATCGGTTCCTTCTAAAAACGCATATTCAAGATGAGACGGTAAATCTTTAAGCTCGAGCTCCGGATGATCATCAATAGAAGATTTAATTGTTTTAATTTCCTCAAAATGAAGTTATTTCGGAGGGAGAGGAGATGATAGATCATCATTTAATAACTTCTCGAGTAGAAGAAGATCTCCCTTCGGATCAAAGTCAGCATCATCAATTCCTAGTGGAATTGAATCATTTGTAAGACACGCTTTAATTTCTTCCAAAATAAAGTCGCCTCCTTCAAACGGAGTGAGAGAGGGGAAAGAAGTAGAAAGGATAGGATCTAAAGACAGAGTGGGATTGCTACTCTTAGAAATATCCAAAAAACCAAGAACTTATTGAGCATACTCCTCACATGAAACGTCGATGACATCGATTCGATTAACTGATTCAGAATTATTGTAGGAGTATCTAGAAGTTTGTCCAACTTTAAAGGTTATCATTTCATCATCAACACGTAGGGTTAATTCTTCACCATAAACACCAATCAAAGCACGTGCCATCCTCAAAAAGGGTCTCTCGAGAATTAAGGGAACCCGAGGATCGACAATATAATCAACAACTACAAAGTCGGCCAGAAAATGGAACTTTCCTACTTTAACAAAGACATCTTCGGCAATTCCGGCCGGTCGAGTAGTGGATCGGTCCGCGAGCTCGAGAATCATTTATGTAGGAGTAAGTTCGGGGAGTGATAGCTTTTCCCATATGGAAAGAGGCATCAAGTTGATGCTTGCACCAAGATCGGCCAAGGCTAAGCAATCAACTAACTCTGGAAAATCACAAGGAATGAGAAATTTGCCGGGGTCTCCAAGTTTTTCGGGCAACTTTTTTAGGATAACCGCCGAACAATTCTCATTCACTGGCGTTTTAGCTAATTTAAACAATTTTTCTTTGTTATTAAGGAAACTTTTAAACATTAAAGCAAATTTTGGTATATGTAAAAGGGCATCCGCGAAACTGAGCTCAAAATGTAATTCCCTAAAAATTTCAACAAATTTTGAAGCAAGGTTATCATCTTTTTCATGAAGCTTTTGTTTGTTGGCTCATGAAGGATAAGGTATAGTCGGTTTAGGCTTAGGAGCAACAACGGGCTCATCAATTTGAACACGAGTTTGGACTACCGGAGGTTGGATGTGTTTGAAATTTTGACATATGTAAAAGAGCATCCGCAAAACTAAGCTCGAAATGTAATTCCTAAAAATTTCAACAATTTTTGAAGAAAGGTTATCATATTTTTTCCTCGAAGCTTTTGTTTGTTAGCACGTGAAGGGATAAGGTATAGTAGGTTTTAATCTTAAGAGCAACATAGTGGCTCATTAATTTGAACTACGTGTTTTTTGACTACCGAAGGTTGGTATGTGTTCGGTACTGGGTTGCACCGATATCATTTGTACCTGGGTTCCGTTTTCCACCACCTTGGGGGGGGGAAGAAAAAGGAGGAGGAATAGGTGGTCCATTATAAGCAACACCACTTCGGGTGGTGATTGCTTTCAAGTCAACCTTAGGTTAGCAATATGTGTTGCTAGGAAAAGTGGACCGTACTCGAAGAAGAAGCTGGTATCATTCACTTTGAAAGAAATTCTACCAATCATGTTCTTAAGCTCATTAGTTTGATTTGACATTGAAGTTTGTATCGAACTTTGCATTTCATTTCTCAATTCATTTTTCACATTATTGATTTGATTTTGCATAGCTTTCATGTTAGCATTCCATCTTGTCTTTCTTTAATTTCTCTAGTCTCTCGATGTGAGTAGCAACTTGAGATTGTTGAATCGGAGGTTGATAAGACGTATTTCCTTGATAATTTCCTCTATCTTGATTGTATCCTTGATTATACCGGGTTTGATTATTTTGAACATTCGGTTGAGCAAAACCCGGTGGTCGAATTTGGTTAGCTACACTTTGAGGATGATAACCGGTATTTCCCTGATTGTAGTTTACTACGGCTGCTGAAACATATCCTTGAATATTGTCTTAATAGCCCAAAAAAGTGTTGCCATCGATGGCAGGACATTGTCGGTAAGAATGAGCACCGCCACAAGTAACACAAGATTCTTCAACAGCTTTTACGGAAGCTGGAGTTGTGGTTGCTTGAAGTTGTTTCATCATAGCGGTCATGGCACTAGTCACAACACTAGTTTGTTGAGTTACTGCATCGGTAAGTTTGGCCATCTCTGAAGAGTTAAATTCACTTGTATTAACTTGAGAAATAATCGGTTTGTTTCTTGAATTACGAACTTTTGATTTATTTTCGATAATCTTCAAAACATCTTGAGCACTTCGTTCCAAAAGATTGCCACTGGCGGCAGAATTCAACAAATCTTGAGCGGATGGGTTTAAACCATTGTAGAAGGTATCGAGTTGATGCAATTCGGTAAAGCCGTGATGAGGGCATGCTCGAAGGAGATCCTTGAAATGGTCCCATGCCTCACTAAACGTTTCCTCAAATTTTTGGTGAAAAATTGAAATTTCATTTCGGAGATTTGTTGTTTTTGAGGGGGGGAAGAAATGGTTAATAAACTTGGACACAAGATCGTCCCAAGTGAGAATAGAACAAGAAGGTTCTTTGTCTAGCCAAATCCGGGATGGACCATCGATAGAAAATGGAAAAAGCATAAGCTTAATCGATGTCTCGGGCACATCTTTGTACTTCAATGTAGAAGTAATCTTGTTAAAATATTGAATATGAGCATGAGGATCTTCTTTTTCAAAACCGAAGAATTGTTTTGAAGTTACAAGAATTATTAGACTATGCTTGAGCTCGAAATGCTGAGCGGGAATGGGTGGTACTACGATTGCCTCCGCATAACCCTCGGTGGGTGCACGGAGTAATTCCGCCTAGTACGTTGATCGGCCATCGTAACTACGGGAGTCTCTTCAAGAGCGAACGGTTCGACTCTATGTTTTACGATTACGACGCTTCGGATTCGTAGAAGTAGGATTTGTAGAAGGTTCACCAACGAATTTCGAAGAAGAGCGAGTTTGCATACACTAAAAATAAAAAATAAAATAAGAGAAATTAAAAGAAAAATATTTTAGTAACCGATAATCGAACAAGTGAAAGGTAGCTCTTTAAAAAACGCACAAAGAAGCGGAGGAGCGGGTAAGCGTGAAGCATTTTAAAAACCTTCTCCTTTCGGGTCGAAGTTCGTAGGATCAACCCTCCTTATACCTCTCTTAAAGCTTGTAATCTAATGGTGAGCCGAATTCACAAGTGACACAACGGTTGATTTTGTTGTTTATTTGATTTTTTTGGTATTTTTGATTACTTTAAAAAATTAAGAAAATAAAATATTTTTGTATTTTTATGGTTTTATAAAAACAAAATATTCACAAATGAAAAACAATAACTTCACGAGGATTTTCTAATAAATCCACGAAAATAAATCAAGAAAATAAAATATTTTTTATTTTTTTAAAGTTTTATATAAAAGAAAATAAATGCTAACTTCCGAGGAGGTACTTTCAAAACACTAAAAAAATTCTTATTTTCAAGCCTGCAACACGATAATCGATCACACTTCCCCAGCAGCGGCAGCCAACAAAAACTCAATTTAAGTCCTTTAGTATATCTATATTAATATAAATATCTAAGGGACCATATTCCATAATAGTATAGATTAAATATTCAAAGGTTCTAGAAGATTACTTTTATCCAAAGTACAGTCAAAACCTTCCGAGTCGCCTATCCCGACGAGGGGAATTGAAATCGTTAAGTTTCATAATCGCGTGATTTGAATGGTTTAAGAGATTTTTATTTTGATTTCTAATTCTACTAATGAAAACGCATAAAACACAAACACGTAAAAGCAAGCAAACAATAAAGGCAATTAAAGATATGGGCTAAAAACGCTAACGGGATTCTAAAAAAACGCGACTTATAAACTAAATTATCAAAAATTAACCCTAAAAATGTTTTTTTATTTTTTTATAAATCCTAAATGACTAAAAATAATTTTAGAAAAAAGAATTATATTTTTTTGATTTTTATTTTTTTATTATGAATTAAAAACACTTTTAATCTAGAAAATTGATAAAAAATACTAAACTAATCCTAAAAATTCTAGAAAAATTATGGAAAGTACTTTATACTATGTAGAATCTAAAAAAAATAAAAACAGGGAAGATGGCTTAAAGGATAAGCAGTAAATAAGCAAATAAGATCGAATAAGCTAAACCTAAAGTGACCTTAAGTAATTAATTTTGCAAGTTATATTCGAAAAAGTCCTAAGGGCAGATGGTTTAGTGTGTGTGGTGTTGAGAATTGTGTGTGCTAAGTGGGAGGTCACAGGTTCGAACCTGTGGCTTCCCTTTTTGCAAATTTTTTTATTTTTGAAAACTTTTTGCACAAACTCAAAGACCTAATGAAATTAAGCAAATTTTATAACTAAGACTTTTTCTAAAACTCACTAAAAAGCTAGATTAAGCTAATCTAAAGTTGACAGAATGCAAATGCTAAGAATGAATTAAATAGGCTAAACTGTTTTGGCTTTTTGACTAAATAAGTAAAAGTGAAAAGCAAAAAAGCAAAAACAGACAAACTTCTACACCTAATTAGCACTTGGACAAAGAAATAAGCAAAAACCTTAAGTTGATAAGCACTTTAAAGCTGAATTGAATTATGACTCAAACTAGTAGTTTTAGAAGGAGAATTAGCCAACTTTAAGCTTAATTTAAGACATAATAAGCTCTTGTAATAAAGTGCAGACCAAAAACAGATTAATTTTAGCTTCTAAATAACTCATAAAAGCAAGTTTTAAAAACTTTGGTTAAGAAATAAGCTAGAAAAAAGGTTTTTAAAAATGACAGTTTAACTACAATAATTTTTTTTTGGATTTTTATCAAGTGTTATGAAGAGACAAAGTGGCTTTTTTAGCACTAAATTTAAGCTAGATTGTTGATCCCAAATCTTGATCGATTCTTTAGCTTGTAAAGAGTATGTTACCTTGGATAAATCCTAAATAACACTGATAGAAACTTTGTGTGTATATTAAAGAGTATGCAGAATCTACTCTTTAATATCTAGAAGATGTATCAATGGAACAGTGAATATGAATGAATGAACACACGATGTAACAAAATGCTTCAATATATTAATACGAATACTCTAACTAGTATTAGGGTTACAAAACCTTGAAGCTATGACAATTCTATGAATGACTCATTTTTGGTACATAGAACTCTATGCCCTAGGACCTCTTTTTATACACCAAGAAGTCATAGCCGATTAACAATATATTACAAAAACTTAGAATATTCTTAAAGATCTATTCTATAAATAACAATCCTTATCAACTAAGTAATCTTGATCTTTAAGCAATCTTTATTTTCTCTGAGCAGTCTTTATCCTTTCAGCAATTGTAATCTTTCAGCAGTTGTAACTTTGTACCAGCAACATTAACTCTGAACATTAGCAGTAGTAACTTATACACCAGCAGCATTAACTGTATACAAGCAGTAGTAACTACTTAGAATATTTTCTTCAATATTCACCAGCATATTAACTTTACTCTAGCATTACTAACATATACTAGCAGTAGTAACTAGCAGTACTAATATATACTAGCAGTAGTAACTATGAACTAGCAGTACTAACTACTTAGCATATTTTTCATTATCTTTGTGCTAGCAGTAGTAACACACACCTGAGCAGCAGTAACTCTAAGATCACCAAGAAGTCTTTTAATCCCAACAAATCACATATCAATATCGTTTAATGAAACAAAAACCAAACAACACACGAAAATCGTAAAGCAAAATTTATATAAGATAGCAGATCACCTAACACAACTAAACAGTTACTGTCTCTACCAACTGTTTTTCTGCGTAACCAAGCAACAATTACATTCAAATTACACGTAAAAAAGAATGCAATACCACGACATAAATATATCTTGTCTATCCACTTGACATCGAACGTATATCCAACACCAAAGTATAAGCAACCACAATCTCTTGACAATTAATCCTCATCTTCTTAAGAGACACCATTAACCAAAGTATAGAAAAAGTGAAGCATTTGAGCACCATACGAAAAACACACACCCTTTGCTAGAATTGTCAATCTTCGTCACATCGTTTCTAAGATACGAACAATTACCTCCTGCTAAAAGTATGATAAAACACAAACTTTTGAAACTCTACTTCAACTCTAAATAAGTGATAATTAATCTTCTTCGTAACCAATTAATCCAATAAATACAAGCCTTCAAACTTTTAAGAACATTTAAAATCATAACCAGTTAGCTTCCCCTTAAACAAAGCATCCTTTTCAAATATCGAGATCCAAAACCAAGTTGGTGTTATCCATAAGGAACACTGCTAGCATAGAATCTTTTAAAGCCAAAGCAGTAAGTAACTACTTTTTACTCGAACAGTATTAACTACTTAAATTTACCCTAGCAGCAGAAACTTAATACTGGCAGCATTAAAAAAATATACTAGCAATATTAATCATACTAGCAGCACTAAGTATAAACTGGCAGCATTAACCCTTAGTGATAAGCATGCAACTAACAAGAACTGGCATATTAACGTCTCCTGGCGGCACTAACTTACATAAGCAGCAGCACTAACCTTCAATGATAAGGCTAGCAGTATTAACTGCCATTGGCAGTATAAACATACAACTGGCAGTACTAATGTATGAAGAACATTACGTAAAGTACTCATAAAGCATACTAATATAAAGCTGCAGTACAACTCAATACCCAGCATACAATTTCTTCACCTTGGCAGTATAAAGTGGCTCCACTCCCATATCCCTTTTGAACACTTTTTAACGCCAGTAAAGCAACCAATATGTTACTATCACCACCAGTATTGTGTTCATGTGTCCATATAACCACCAACGAGCAGTACAAAACATCATAAGATACCTTTTTTAAGTATCCATACGACACCTATTTAGCGACTGCTTTTTCAGGTTGCTCAACTGTCACGAATCCTTGTCATTTCATCTATCATCATGATGTCGTGTGTTAGCATCCTACTAGATTCATCATCAATCAAACTATCGACTCACCAAAGCTAAAGAAACATTAATGATCACCATTCCTGTTTTTATTTAAATTAGATTTGTGAAATACCCTAATGCAACGAATTGAACCAAGACACCAAAAAATAAGAACACGGACCACTCTTCCATTAAAGTTTTCGACATCAATACACCTGTGTAAGATCCTAGACTCGAGAGCCGACGAGGCTCTGATACCAATTGTGAAGTCAGTATGAAACCCGTTAGATCGTTATTAAGAACTCCATCTAGGATATAGTAACAACGATAAAGTAAACTGCACATCGGAATAATAACACAGAAATCATAGTTATTTCAGTTTTTTTCTTTATTAATCACACAACCCAAAATACTAATTGATCAGAATAGATCGTTTTACTTAACTAGTATACAGGATCCAAAGAATCCTTGATGCTAAACTCTAGACGTTCTACACTATTAATACAAACGTGTACACCCACACCCATTTTATGTATCTAGTCAACTCTACAATAAAAAACACACTTATCTAGAATACCTCAACCAATATGCCTGGACCTCCTTTTTATAGCATACTGAGTCAAGGTTTACATGGAAACTCTAATGATATTAATGAGGAAATCAATTTAAAATTCATCTTTATCTCCATCTTTATCTACTTATTAACCAATCTTTATTTTCTTCTACATCTTGTAGAATCCCATAATGACGACTTTGGTCCTTTTGTTTCCATCTTGTTTCATTCGTGTTTTGTCTTATCAACTCAAATATAATTCCCAACAAAAATGGCTAAAAACTGTTAAAGAAATGGTGATGCAATTGACCAATCTTTTGCCAAAACTCAAACCTACTAAGCACGACAATTAGAGCACACCAATTAAACCCCAAAACAAAGAAAATCATCAACTTAGCAATTAGAACATATCAACACAAAATGCTATGAATATACTATTAACATCAGATTCTAGCAGGATATTCAGAACAAACTTAAATAAAACCTTATTAGGCCTAACAAAAACCTTAAATCCTTATCTTATAACCTTAAATTTGATGTTTAAACTTGATCAAAAGGACCAAAAGGCTCTTGACAGGACTAACTCAAGTTAGTGGTGTCTTGTGCCAAACACTCCTTTAGATAGCTTAATATCATTTGTAGCTTATAAAACTGGAATTAAAGCTTAAATAAGCCAAACCAGATAGTGACTAGCTTATAATAGATTTATTGAGCATATCTCAACAATCAATTAAGTTGTAATAGTAGGCTATAAGATTATGCTAATATTTTTGGATTTTTATGACAAATTAAGCTAAAACTTTAAGAATCAAGATCTAAACTACAACTAAGCATGAAACATGATCATAAGACAATAAAATAACATAATAAGCAGTAATAAGCTATTCTAAATAACAATAACCTAACAATAAGCTGGAATGTAAAATTAAGCTTAAAATTGGAAATAAGAACTTACAATTACCTTTGCACAAACAAGGCTTATAACATGCTCTTAAGAGCTAATCTAGAAAGCTCCAGCTTATCTGTAATAAGCTGGTATGGTCATGGAAGCCCTTCCAGATTTGGCTTCCCTTCTAATAAGCTGTAGTAATTTAGGGGAGAGCTTTTAAAATGAAAATCAAAGCTCAGTTAAGCTTTTGAGGCTTAACTGAGTATATTCTAGCTTATTAGTATTTAAGAGCTTATTGAGAACTTATTTGAGTATTAAACAGCTTAATTGAAACAAAAGAGCAATAAGTAAAAACATGATTTAAACTTTAACTAAATGAAAACTGAAATTTTATTGATTATTCAAACTGAGTACAAGCTTTTAAAGAGAAAATACATTAATTTAAAGGCAATAAGCTAAAAACGATTACAATAAGCTAAATTAAGCTAAAAAACTAGACACTCCCGTGTGTGTGAGGAAGCCTTCCTTTTTATAGTACTAAGATGAAGGTTCTAAGACCCTAAAACGTTCCTTTCTCTTTAATCTCGTCCCTTCAATCATGCTTCATTCCCACACAATCATCTTGGCCCTTAGATCTAGTGCCACGTCCCTTTCTCTTAATGATTGGCACGGATTGCCAAGTTAGCATGCCAAAACGTCATGGCATGCGTCATCGTGCTTCTAGAAGGAGTGGAGAGCATGTGAGAGTGGGGATTTTACCCTGGTTGTGGTTATGGTGAAAATGAAAAGAGAAGGAAAAGGTGTAAAAGATGTACAGTGAATGGGACGTTGACCCGTTCTTTTTAATAAGGTTGACTTGGGTTATGGGTTTTGGATTGGGTTATTATTTTGGGCCGAGTTGAAAGGGTTATAAGCTTAAAGGATTAACGGGTTTTAAGGGTGTTGTTAAGTTTAGGACTAATGGTGAAATACTATAAGGACTAACGGTGTAAGTATCCAGGGACTAACGGTGCAATTGTTTTAGGGTTTCTTTTAGGTTAAAGGTTTAATGGGATTGGATTTGGTTTAGACTAAGGATAAATTCGCCTTCGGCTTCGATTTCCTGTACTCTTTCCATTCTCGTACCCGGTTTTGTCTGTTTTGCTTTGTTTTTGTCCTTTTGTGCAATATCTGTTACCTGCAAGACACAATTCACAATACAAACAAATACAATGCATTTTTCTATATTTATTGGTCATTATTAGTCTTTTTAGCTTGTTTTATTAGGTAAAAGGTATGTGTATTTAAGAACATACCAAAATCCCCCATACTAAGATATTGTCGTGTCCTCACGCAATGTTATAAACACACACTTAGAAAACCAAAAATTTCAACCCCTTTAGACTAATCACCTTGAAAAGTAACCATACCAAGTGTCTCGAGAGGAAATGTTTCCGTAATTTCCTTGTTTTCGAGAACATCTTGGTGGGGATTTTCAAGTTTAGATAAGTGGTTGGCCGCGAGATTCTACGCTCCTTTTTTATCACGAATTATAACATCGAATTCTTGGAGTAGGAGAATCCATCGGAGCAATCTCGGCTTAACATCTTGCTTAGCGAGAAGATACTTAAGAGCCGAGTGGTCCGTATACACTATGGTCTTAGACAAAACTAAGTAAGGCCGGAATTTCTCGAAAGCATACACCACGGCTAATAATTCTTTTTCCGTAGTCGTGTAATGTGCTTGAGCATCCGTCATGGTCTTACTAGCATAGTGTATAGGCTAAAAATGTTTGGTCTTTCGTTGCTCCAAGACTGCACCTACCGCATAATCACTAGCATCACACATAATTTCGAATGGTAGGTCTCAATTTGGGGCAACTAAAATCGGGGCTTCGATTAACTTCTTTTTAAGTATATCAAACGCTTCAATACATTCTTTCGAGAAAACAAACGGAGTTTCTTTTTCAAAAAGATGGGTCATCGGCCGAGCGATTTTAGAAAAATCTTGGATAAATCGACGATAAAACCCGGCGTGACCTAAAAAACTTCGAACGCCTTTAACAGTAGTCGGATGAGAGAGTTTAGCTATAACATTAACTTTAACGGTAGTTGGATGATGCCGTTGTGGTTTTTGCTGACGTGACACTACTTTTTGGCAATTTTTACCAACGGCACTAGGCAAATGCTTCCGGCACTCTTATATAAACAAAAGAAATAAACTCAGAAAGTCATAAGCCACCTCTCTAATCTTAAACAAACACCCCGAATTAGATAAAGTCATAAACAGAAAAGGCAAACAAAAACACCAACACCCTCTCTGCACCTGACGCCAAACCCCCAAATTACATCTGACGACAAGAAGAAATCTACATCACCCACGATTTTGATTTTATTATTAGGTTATTTCATTTTCATTATTTATTTTCTTTTAATTAATTGCTCTATTATTATTGTAACATATGAAATTATTATTGCAATTGAAGAATCATATCCAGATAATTACTCCAGTTCAAATTACGGATCACTAATTCGTTTTTCCCCAATTATCATAATGTGATTCTTGTTTAAATTTATATGTGGACTTATGAGCTTATTTGATTTCGGCTTATGAAATCCTCAATTTTTCCGCTTATTTTGAGATTTATGGGCTTATATAAGCTTCTTATATCATAACAAGCTTATATAAGCTCATAAGTCTCAAAATAAGCCAGAAAATTTTGGCTTATGAATTCGGGGGTGTTTGGCTAAGCTTATATGATGGGCTTATGAGCTTATTAGCTTATATGTGTTAAATTAGCCTCAACTAAGTGTTTGGCTAAGCTTATATGAGTGGACTTATGAGCTTATATAAGAGGATTTTGATAAGCCCAAACTTTGTAGCTTATTTGAGGAGAGGTCGGCTTATATAAGAATATTATATAAAAAGACTTTTATACCCTCATTTAATTACTACATCCATTTAATGTTGATGTATCTTTTTGTCATTTTACATTTTTTATTGTGATAAGCTAAGCCAAACACTTAGCAATGGTTTATTATGTGCTCATGATATATAAGCCATAAGCCGCTTATATAACATAAGCATAAGCCCAGTTAATAAGCTTAGCCAAACACCCCTGAAATATAAGTGGAAATCAAGTAAGCTCATAAGCTCATAAAATTTCAATGATGTAAAAGAAACTTATTAGTATCCCCCTTAACTTAACCGTCACGTGAATACAATAATAAGTATGATTCTCTGTCAGATGGATATGCTCATAATAATATACCTGTCCCTCGTTTTGTATGGTTTGTGTTTAGATTTTTGTGTAGCATCCCAATAAGCAATACTTGTAGTTGCGCGAAATAAACATCAGAATCCGATAAAGCCACCACCAAAGTGGCCTAGTGGTATAGGCACGTCATGTACTCATGTGAGCCAAAGACTCGCCCTGGCTAGGGAAAGGGTTGGAAATGGTCACGGGGGATACTCTGGTTAGGCCGCGTATATCTGAGTCAAAGACTTGCCCTCCCCGGGTAACTTAAACAGGGAAAACCTCGTTCGTTTACTGTAAACATCAGATCACATAAACAGTTGCACAGAATGTAATAGAGCGTGTGTTGCGTAGATTCCATTAAGATGTGTTTCTGCTTTCTGAAGTTGGTGTAATTAGTTTATGTAGTACTTTTTAGATATTGGAAATCGGAATGTAATAATCTATCCTAAGGTAAAAAGAGGGGGTATGAATCTTATTACCAGGTCCCTAAATAAGCAGAATAAGAATCACATTATCCAACCACTAAAACTTAGTTATTTCTACTACTTCAAATTGCAATATTTAGATAATCAGTGTTATATCTCGCATCCAATTATCCAAACACCCCCTTAAGCATAAATTATAATAGACTTGGCTGGCCTCTCTTACCGAATTTGTAGCTTAAGATGGATTCTTAACGGCTGATAAATTCTTACTGTTACTCATACATTGCTTCCGTTATAAGTTTCTTGCTTATCCATAAAAATTAGGAATTTTTAGACCATCTGATCGAACAGTCCTGTTAATTGATGAATTATCAAACTTAGTTTTCTTACACTATGCCTTATGACACAGAACTACGATAACATCAGGAGCAGCGTCTCGTTATTTTGAAAAAAAGTTAGGTTGAATGGCTGCGAGTATTAGGAAATGCCGAACCCTTGCAATATCCCTTCAGCCCGACATGTGTTTTCAGCACCTCCATCGTCGTTATTTCTTGAATAATGGTCCGGACACTGTAGAGGAGCTGTTGGATAGACATGTAGTCAAGAAACAGAAGAGTTATGATGACGATGAAGATGAGAGATTGACTCGTCAAAGACTAACCACCACTCGCCGTGAGGTGCTCAGTCTCTACCGTGACATAATTCGTGCAACTCGCTTCTTTATGTGGGCTGATTCACGCGGTGAAGTGTGGCGTGATGTTCTTCGAGCAAATGCCCGGAAGGAGTTCGAGGAGGCTCGATATGAGAAAGATCCAGAAGTTATTACTCGGTTGCTTCTTGGTGGACATGATGCTGTGCAAGCTGCTCTTGATAAATTAGTTGAAAAGCAGAGGCAGCAGATTGCTAAGGAACAAGCGGATCGTGATCGTCGTTGACACGGGTAAGAATTATAAGTGTTTGTAAGAATGTGTATGAGCTATCAGTATTGGATATCCAACATGTTCGGTTATTCTTTTCATGGCATATTAATCTGGTATTAGTGGATTGGTATAGATATAGGAGACAATTTGAACCCTTTAATAATGAGGTAAAATTTGGTTAACTTAGGTTGTATTTTACTGATAACTGTCAAAGTTAGATATGTTATAAGTTGTCCAAGGCTATAGTGCACGTACCAAACATTTTCTTCTGAGTTCAGTATCATCTTTGTGTCTCCACTATTAGTGGCAAAATGGTCGGGTCGGTGGTGCATGATTGTTTTTGCCGGGTGATGCTTTGCTAACTGTACAATTTCTACTCATCTATTGTTCCTGAATTGTCACGCCCACTTTTGATGATTAATGTTGTCTGATGGCAACTAAAAAATGCAATAACAACTGCTAGCTATGCTTAACAGACTACTGCCTGGAAATTAGGAGGTTGGGTAACGGGTCAAAACATGTCATTTTTGTATAGGTTGGTTTGGCATGAAACTTCGTTTGCCCAGATAATGAAGATTCGATAATGAGATTTAAGTGGTAAATAAAGAACAAAGATAGAGTAATCGAGAGGTTGAATATTTTTATAAAATACAACATAAGAAAGATGTTTGTGACAAGCTGCTGCTGGCTATCGGTGGGTAGTAGTTTTTTCTTTTCTGTTGGATTTCTATACATATAGAAAGTGTAGTTATGGGTAGAAGTTTAGAAGTGAATTAGTGTCTGAAAGTAGTTGAACCTGAACTAGTATCGACATGTAAAAGAAAAGGAAATTAAAAGATCACCGGATGACGTATTCTCTAGAACTGGTTTATAATTTATGGTATATATCACTTGTTTCACAACTAGATGAGTTATCCTTTGAGGTTGGTTTATAATCGTACTTGGACGCGTATCGGCTGTGCATACCCACAGCACATTCCAGATTTCGAGATAATGTGCACTATTTTATCGTTTTACACCCGTGAACATAAACACTTACTGTATGATACATCAACTGGAGTTATGGCAACTGGTTCCATCTTCGGTTTTATCTCAACCTTATAACAATGAGAGAATATTCAAAATAAGGATGGTCGTCTTCAATACAAGCGTACAACTGGTATTTGTAATTTTCATAGTAAAAACATATTACAACATGACCACACTTCTGATCACCTAGAAAACATCTTATGCATAACATTATAAACCATATAGCTGTGTCCACTCAAGAAACGGAAATATGCAATCACTATCAGAGGAGCCACAATGACCCAGAAACCAGCAATAAATCCCGACACCACACTAATAATCAAGCCCCAATCCACTTCATGTGACCCATCGTTGTATTCTTCATGATCTGTATCAGGTGTTTTAACTCTTGAACATTGCTTGGTGAGGGGATCCCCACAAAGTTTGTTGCCTACAAAGGAGGACTCGTTTAAGTTCTGAAGTTGAGTACATGATGGGATTCTTCCAGTCAAATTGTTGCAAGACACATTGAAGCTACTCAACAAGTTCAAGCTTGACAAGCTCATAGGAAGTTCCCCTGAAAGCTTGTTCAGTGACAAATCGAAAGATTCAACTTCTTTCAAGTTTCCAATCTTCTTCGGGATCCTTCCAGTCAAATGCTTCATCGATAAATTCAACGATTTTAACTTGATGAGGGTTGTTAGCTCATTTGGAATGTGTCCAACAAGATTGTTATTTGAAAGGTCCAACAACCCCACAAATCTAAGAATAGTGCTATACATGTACTCATGTCCCTTCGCCACCAATGAATTTCTACTGATGAGTTCTTTCTTACCGACCTCTGTATCTACAGAAAATCCATAATCTGAGAAAGTATCTTTCCCTGAAAGGATGCTAAAGTTGTTGAAGCATGTTGGAATTACTCCATTTAGCTTGTTATCAGAAATATCCAAAATTTGAATCTTGGCAATATAACAAAGCTCCTGAGGAATATCTCCAACAATATTATTGGATCTAAGGTTGAGAAGACTCAAAAAAGACATTCCTGTCCCAACCCACGATGGAATGCTTCCATCGAGTTCATTTCCACTAAGTTCAAGGATTTTTAAGAACGTGAGGTTCATTAGAGAAGCAGGTAACATCGCTTCGAGCTTGTTCCCATGCATGTTCAATGATCGTATGAGACGTACGTGACCTAATGTTCTTGGAATCTCTCCAAAAAGATTATTATTCTCCATGTTTAAGAATGACACCCGGCAAACTATTATTTCCTAAATTAAGCAATTGTGTCATCTTTAAACCATCCAAACAGAAAAAATTGATAGGTCCAAAACCAATGGAAATGAACTATTTGTGACATAAGGTAAATCCCACCTAAACCTGTTAGAGCTTACGTCTACTGCAAGAAGTGTTGTAGGCATACCCGACAGTGTTAACGTACCTTGCATGTAATTTTTGGATATATCCATATACTCTAGATTGGGGAATGATCTCCAAAATGACTCAGGCATGGATGAAAAAATGTTTGTGTTGCTTATGTCCAGATATACTAAACTCCAAGAGTTCAAATTCGATCTCTTCAACTGGAAAGACGGAATCCAATTTTCATGTTGCGGTCTTAGGATTAAGTTGTTTCCATCTCCATATAGAACTTTCAAGAGCGCTAGTTTGACAAATTGAGTGTCTGTCACAACACCTGTCATAAGATTGGAAGAAAATCTTAATTCTTCCAACTTCAAAAGTTGACCAAGGCTATTAGGAAGGCTTCCATTAAATTGGTTGTATGACAGCTCCAAAATTCTCCCAATCGAGTCAGGAAGACTGCCATCTAGTTGGTTACTTGAAAGATCTAAAACCTCCAACAATGACAATCGTCCAATCGATAATGGAATGCGACTTGTAATTTGATTCTCAAAAAGATATAAGGTCCTTAGAAAAGATAACCGCCTATGGAATATGGAATTGTACCAGATATATGGTTATTGTGCAGGTCAAGGTGCTCCATATGCATGAATTGTCCAAGTTGATCTGGTAGATGGCCAGAAAGTCCCGAATTAGATACTGATAACGATGCTAAACGAGGTGATTTGCAATGAGAACTTTCAAGAAGATATGTTACATTAAGGTTTCGAAAATCGTTTGAAGACAAATCAATATGTCTTAAATTGCAAAGGTTACCCAACGCTTTAGGTATCACGGTGAGTTGATTTGATGACAAGTCAAGGCTAAGAAGGGAGGTCAAGATGTGAAGGGAATCTACTGAAGAATTCATGAAATTATTTCTAGAGACATGAAGCCACTTAAGAGATGTCAAGTTACGAAAGCTATAACCAATACTACCAGAAACAGGGCCATCAAACATACACATACTTAGATCTAACAAAACCAGACTAGTTATACTGAATATCCATTGTGACGCGAAACTATTAGTAAATGTGTTTTCGGAAAGATCAAGCAAGATAAGGGATGTGATATTAAGACTAGGATCATGGGGATGTACATCCAAGATATAACTGTTTCTAAGATGTAGTTCGGCCAAAGAAGGGAGGGTGTTAATCACCTGAAACCAATCTATTGCTTTGCTAAGGTCTGTGCTACTCATATCTAGGTGACGCAACAAACGAAGATTTGACAACCACTCCAATTTCCTCGCGCTAATTCTTCTTGGAGCCCACCTATATTGGAAACTTCCTAGACAAAGGGTGTGCAATTCGGAAAGATTCCCCAATTGAGGAGGGATAATTCCATCAAAATTGGAACTCTAGAGGTTAAGATACCTCAAGTTTCCAAGAGAACCAATGAATTCAGGAACTTGGATCTATCCAAAATCATTACAGCTCAAGTCCAAATGCTCGAGCTGCTTCAAGTCCAACAAGGATGGACTTAAATTCCCTTTCAACCTTTGCTCTGACAGTTTTTTGCGTGTATCGGAATCTCCTTCACAATGACCATCAAGTGTACGAAGACGAATCTGAATAACATGACCTGTCATGTTCTCACAAACAATTCCCGTCCATTTGCAGCAATTGCACTTCTCACCAACCCAAGAAACAAGCCGATCTGTTTCGTCAATGATATGATGCTTGAACTTGAGAAGTGCTTTTCTCTCTTGTTTGATGCATAATACATCATCAAGGTTTTGATTCGATAAGCATACACAAAACAAGGCCACAACAAGAAGTGAGCACAAGTAGCAAGAAGAGATACAAGAAAATGATAAACGAACACTCATTTTGATTGATTACAAAGTGATTAACGCTTACTTGTTTTCTAGTTTACAGCAATGGGACGTACATGGGTTGCTTTCAGTCTTCCATAATGACCGATTCAAATTTTGAAAATGAGACAGATTCTTATATTTTACGAGGCGTGCCGAACCCGTGCGTTGCACCGGGCTTGGTCTTTAAGAAAAATCATAATGTTCCATCATAACTATGTAATGTGTTTAAACGCTTGTGTATAAGTATTCCTATCCATAAAAACATCAGATTCATTTGCACTCACGGCAACTGAGTAGTTAGAAACGCTTGTATATAAACTTCCTTTATTTCTACAGATGCCTGTTCCAAACACCCCTTGTTTCTACTTATACATTTATAGTCTGCATAATGCACCCCATGGTCAGCTTGGTTATCTCCTAAAACTTGTAATCATGCATCCTTAAATTAATGTTGCAATATCAATTTAATATACAACCAAACCCTGCATGTTGTGAGTGCCAACAATATAATAAAAGAAGACAGACCGTTTTAGTAACGTGAACCTCTTAAATCTTTTAAGTGTTTCAATAGCAACACATGTTTTAGTTTTGTTTTTTTAGATAAATCATGTTATAATCACACTATCGATATAAAAAGTGAAATTCAAAGCTTGCATCTATGACATACACATGAGATTGCCAATTTCGAATCAAAATAATTTTTCAACCGCTTCCTAATTCTACCTGGATAGCAGGATTGAATTGGGAACTAAAGCTAAATTAGTCCATGCCTCTTGAGCTTATACAATATAAACTTTTAAAAGGCAAAATTGAACAGAACAAATTAAGCAGAATTGTAAGCAATAGACAAACCTAGACTTCAAAAGGATAATTAAAAAAGTCTTGTCACTTGCGCAGATCTTCCAAAACTTCATTTTTCATTTACATTTTCCCATTCTTTACACTTTTTCCATTGGTTAAAAAGTCTGACTCATGCTACCACGTCTGTTTCAAACACACCTCGTTTCATGAGTGACCCGTCTGCTCCAGAATTTTTGCGGCTTGTGATCCAAAGATACCTCATTTATCAAATACATCGATATAGTATTTTCCTGATCCAAACATTCTGTGGTTTCAGTACGCCAAAACACCCCTTCATCAGGCAGTGACCAATACATTTTTTAGTCCTACTCATTTCTTCAGTGCTTAACATTGCAAAGCGAAAAAAAGAATTCTGATTGACGCCAACCTCCCCTGACCAAGTGACCGACATTTGACACTCAAATTCATTTAGATAAGTAACAACACAGCCATTACGAACATTATAATACAAATAAGAGCAACAATTCAAATATTTCATGAGACAAAACTCTAAAGGTATAGAAAATCTCACATTAGGGATGGATTACATGAGAAAAAAAGCTAGTTTCAAACCATATTCTAGGAAAACAATGGGCAGCAACTTTTTTTTTTCCCCAAATCTAACACAAATTACAACAATTATTCACCACACCACCTACCGATCCCAATCCCTAAATCCCTTAAAAATTAAGAGTAATGAACAAAGAATCAAGGCAAAAAAAATGACCTATCTCACCATGGTATAACCTACTATTGAAACATACGCCAGATTTAACTCAATGGCCTCGATGCTCGTCTTGAATAATCTCTAGACCGTTCAAGTAGAAGTGAATACCTGCAAAAACAGGAAGAGTGATATAAGTTTACTAACAAGAACTGGAAATGGCATACCCAACCCAAAAACGAAGTGTAGCCATTAGACCATTCTGCCATCGTTATCCTAATGTTCGCTAATTTATAAGTTAATCTGATGGACGAATTTTTTATTCGACTCTTGTTGTAAAAAGTCTACTCTATCCCCATCCATTGATCAAATGTCAATTATTCAATAGTCCATAAAGGAAGAACACATAAAGGAATGCTTATATGAAAATAAGAGCACTAACCTAAAGTGAATAACATCAACCTGTAGGAGCATTAACCATACACATACCTTTCCCCCTCAAAAATAGGTAACCAGGCAAAATAAAGTTGTTGTTTCAAGTGTGGTAAAATTTTTCCATAGGATGATTGTTCGTGAATCATATTTATACATCTGATGCAAACACTACCACAACCGCGCTACCCATTAACTTATTGGCAACGATTTTTCTTTTAGTTATAGTAAACAGCTCGTGCATATAAGCAATATATAAAAGTTTGTTCACCAAATAGTGAAAGTAAATGTGATCCTAATCCGAAGAAATATATTTAAGTCAACTAAAGCCACTTTTCCTAATATATAAATATATTTTCAATTATGATGGAAAGAGGAAGTCCATAAACCATCCTGATCTTATACTGAAGAAAAAAAACTAAAAGGGTACTCGAAATTGCGTTGTACAACAATTTTAAATTAGGCACGTCCTATAGTTGATGTCAAAAAACAAGTAGCCTATTCTTGGTGTTACAATTGTCCGTTCAGTATTGTAGCCCTTAAAGTAAGTTATCTACTCATCAACTCATACTATTTATCTTCTGAAAAAATCAAGGTTTTTGGGTGTACCGTAAGCCCTTCACCTTGTTGGACACATATTGATTCTCAGTTTCTCAGATGAGTGATCGGATTTTAAGTATGTGGGTATCTGCAGATGAGTGATCAGTTTTTAAAAAAAATTAAGAGGGTGTTTGGATTGCAGATATAGCAATGAAGATAATTTATATGCCTACACATCATAAAGTATACATTTTAAGCGCTGAGAATTCAGAAGTTCTTACGTGTTCTTTATATTTTCAGTAGTTAGTTTGACCTCATAGAAACAGTTACCCACATATACAAACAATTACCCATTTTGAACCGTAACCAAACTTGATCAGCCAAGACCACAGAATTAAGTATTCATTTTCAAATTCCGTTGGTATTTAATCATCAATTACACCATTAATATGCATTTCTAAAACAAATATACAGTTCACATTGTGCATTATACTGTTTGATTCCAAACAATAACACATTACTGTAATAATCTATAGCACTTTTCGATTGTCTTATTCAAAATCCTTGTCTAATATTTGATTATTCCAAAATAACTTAATTATATAGTAGCTTAATCTAAACATACACCGCTATAAAGTGACTTAAAATATATACATTTGCGGTCCACTTTTAACAGTTGTCGTTATGGGCTAATCCAAACACTCTAAACAAAGACATGAACTTGATCATCCACAAATGCGGATCATATTAATGCACTCAAGCAAAGACACACACCATCAATGTTATATGCAAATCTTAACAATTAGAAGTGGCGCTGATAGAAAACGGTTATATTACTGCTTTAGGTACCTACTTTCATTGTTTTATGGTTATATAGAAAAACCGATAGCATTATGCTCCAAAGCCACATCAACACACTCTCCTAATAACGCAATCGATGTTATATGCAAATCATATGTTGATTATCTTATTCTACTTATTCCACATCACATCATTAGTTTCAAAACCCAATGCCAAACACACATTATCATAAAAATATATAAAGTGGATATATTTATAACAAACTAACCTCATAAACGGTCTTGGTTGGCTCCCGAGGATGAAAAAAAGGCCATCGCATCAACCTGTACAACCGAAAGTCAAAATCAGACTCCCATGGTGTCAAAAGTTCTCCAAATACTCGACTAAATGGTTCTTAGATGATGAAACAACACCTGAAAATGCACACAAACCAAAACCTAATTTCAAAATAAAAAAAATTGAAAATCAAAACCTGCCAAAGCAAAGGAACCTGCAAAAAATTATCCGAAAAAAAAATTAACAAAACCCCCAATTATCACATAAACCCTAATTTCAAAATAAAGAAAAAGATTGAAATCAAAAACCTGAAAACGCACACAAAGCTTATAAGAAGAAGCGTTACCTCAAAACCCACACAAAGCTTTAAGAAATCGATATGTGTTTGTTTAATTATAAGTTCAGGAACTCTTCATGTTCGGGGTAATAAACATCAATGTTATTGGGTTCTAATTGCATGATGCTTTGTATCCCTGATACTCCAAATTCAATGTTTTATACTCAATCGAGGCATTCAGACTCGTGCGATGCACACGGATTGTATGTAGTTGTTGAGTGCTAGTGTTTTGAGTTAACGGAAGGTTGAACGCCTACAATGTTTACACCCCACTACCCCACATTGATATGTAGCTAGAAAACATATTTACACCCCACTACCCTGTAGGTTTTATATTAATGCGTAACAACTTGTTTCATGATAAATAGCTAAAAAACATGTTTGCACCTGGGATTACTTGCGCCTGCACACCTCCCAATCTGCTCATGTTAAGAACCTCTGGCTATCTCACTGTCGTTGGTGTAGCCTGCAATTCAATTTAGGTGTCATGTGCGTTTAATAACGCAGTGTAGACTTCGAAGATATATCGTCACCCTGCAAGAGTTTGGACGTTCACTGCATCATAGAACAAAGTCAGAAACATCGTAGGTAGGTATGATAACATATGTTATGAACATGGAACATGAGTTTCAAGTTACCATGAATCTGACGAAATGAGTAACATTCTCAGTTTGCTCGATCCAAACAAAACGTTTCCAAGGCGAGATGTTGGCGCAACGTTTATGTCGTCTCAATGTTCCTATAGGCTTGAAAATTTACATATCAGTTTTGACTGAATCATTGCAGGACAAACTATCTATATGGTTAAAAAAGAAGTTGTTTAGTTACTAATTTCCACCATAGTACCTAGCACCGTGATAATCTTTGTTGTATTTGTTAGTCATCACAGATCCAAGTGCTTGCAGCACTGCTTACGGTTAGTACTCACAACACACGAAAATAAGTTACTCTAAAATTTGATGCAGAAACACGTATTCCTCGCCACTGCAATGTAAAAAAATAGGACATTATTAGTTAACTAAGTAAATAACATATATTTTTGTAATTTTCATTTCTCATAAACTTCTTTATACAATATGGGTTTTAATCTATAAAGTACTACGAAAAGCCTTGGACAATCATTAAGTGGGTTATATATGTAAGTTTGGTATCGATTAGGTCTTATCATTCAGTGGGTTATATAGGTAAGTTTGGTATCATGGGTTCATGTTATAAGTTTCGAGTAAGACGTATAATCTCAGGTCCTGATTATACAAAAGGTTCAGGTTATCTTATGTTTTCATTTTTACATATGTGGCCATTTTGACCCATTTACTTATGAATGGGTCAGATTTGAGTTATTTTCTCTTTTACGTGTCAAATGCTTAAAAAGTCCCTAGAATGTATTTTGATGTATAGCACCTCCTAACTAAATAAGTAAATATGTTAATAAAAATTGTTTACCGAAATAATATAATTTTTATTCATATTTGAGACGCTGATTGTTTATAGAAAAATGCAGAATCTTGGATTAAAAATGTGTTTGGGGTACGGTTTTGACCCATTACTTAACCCACCTTTCGTCCTTCCCTACAAATTCTCCAACTTTATCTGTTTATTGCTAAGAGAATGATTTCTATGTTTGGGTAGATGGGAACTCTAAATTTGTAAACCTCTTAAGAATCAGAACGCCAAGATCTTGGAACCGCACGTGTTGTTGTCACAGGGGGGCGAGTTCTCAAAAGTGCTGAAAACTTTATAATGATAGAAAAGCTTGATGAAAAACTTGGTGCAGGAGGTTCTTATTATTACTTCGTCCTTTAGTTAATGGTAGCTTCATACGTTGTTGTCAATTGGTGAATACAATGATTGTTTGGTATGTGCTTAATTACACATACCATTTTCTATTGACTTAAATGACAAAAAACGTATCAAAATACATTGTATTTGTATATTTTCAGTTATATTGTGCAGGAAACGGATATCTGACAAAAGGACGAAAAACAAAGCCAAAAATGACAAAATCGAGCACGAAATGGAAAAGCGTGAAAGTCAAAGTCAACCGAAGTCAAAAAGTCAAAGTCAACGTCAACCCCGACAAAGTCAAAGATCAAAGACAGAGCTGAAACCGAAGAAATGTTAAATGGGCCCACCCGTACCCATCTAATGGGCCGGGTCAGCCCATTTAAATATTATATGAAGACCATTTCAAAAACAAAAGCCCAATTCCTTTTTAATTATACACGGGCCCAATCTGCCAATCCAGGCCCAATCCCTACTTAACACTATTAATAGCCCAAACCCTTTTATAATTAACCTTGTTATTCCCACAAGGACTATGGGTGCAAACCCTTAATACTACCTCAAGGGCTGTTTTTGCCAAATCCCCCTAACTATATCACTACAAGGACTTTCATTG
>BQNB010023529.1:0-37500 GCA_026074375.1 Tanacetum coccineum
AACAAACCAACTAAAATGCAAAAAATAAAAGACGGGTTATCTCATGACAAGCACTTTCGTTTATTACCGAGTCTTTAAGTTAGACTCAAGACGAGATTACGTCTTTCTTTGGACCTTCCTTCCACTGTCCACTTCCTTACGGATAATCTCTCTGAACCTTGATTCGTTTTCTTTTCCCAATGGTAAAGCATCCATCAATTCTTTAGTGACGCAAATGAAACTTTGGCCACTGTCAAATGAGTATCTTTTTATTTTGAAAGTTTCTACATGGACACTTGGTGGATCATACCCTTCTATGTCAGTTCCTATTTCTCGTCTTTCCTCCTCTTCTGATTTTTGATCATACCACCAATATGTATTATCCCCTTGTACTTTCTTGTAATTTTCCCATATGTCATCTAGCATATGTCCTTTCTTTCTTATCCCTAATTCATACTCGTCAGCTAACTGGTCAATTTCCAACTCGAACATCCACTTATAGTCATCAAAACTCCTTTATCGTGGATCTTTAACTAGTTCTTCTTGAAAATAATCAATGAGCCATGTTTTTAATACGGCCCTCTTAACTGGTATAATTATTCCATCAGTATTTTTATATGACTCATTCTACAACACATAGTTCACTTACATCAGTGAAACTCCAGGAACTTGTATAATAAACGGCAATCCAGGAAAGAAAGGAAAAATAGAAAGGAAAAAAAAAAAAGTGGGAGGGGGAGAGGGGAAGTGGGCAAAGGGAGAAAGTGGAAAAGGGGGGGGAAAGAGGGGGGAAGGAGGGGGGGTGGGGAAAGAAAAAGGGAGGGGAAGGGGGGGGAAAAAAAGAAGGGTGTGAAAAATGGGAAGTTGGGGGCTAAGAAGGGAAGGGAGGGGGGGTGGCAAGGGTGGGGTCCTGGCCTGCCTGGGTTGTCGTGGCCTTGGCCCCATTGGTTTGACTGGCACCTCCATTGGCTCACCTTTCGCCCCCCATTTGGCACATTTCTTGGTGACCCCGTGTTCGCGAGATGCAGCTAGTTGGTCGTCGAGGTTAAGCCCGTTGGGTGCGCTGTACACCATCTCTGAGTGCGGCGCGCGCACGCTGAGCCAAATCCGGCCACCACCTTTATCCTCCCCCTCACCCCGGTGCTCTTCAGCGCTGATATCTATAAAAATGAGGCCAGACACGAGCCCTAAGACCTACTTTTTAACCCGTTACACCACCTTCCCTTTCTCTTTCTCGCCCCCCTAAGCATCCCTTTCTTGTCTGTTGCCCCCTCTTCTTTAGTTATATTTCTTTTCCCCCTTCTTTCCCCTTTGCTTTACACTAAATTTTTTCATTTGCCCGTCTTTATTTTTTACCGTGTTCCTATCTTTTTACTTCCCTTTTCCTTCTTTTTAAGCGCGCGAGCCCCCTTACTTTGCCCCCCCCCCCGCAGGTATCCTGCCCACCACATTGCGCGCGCGCCGCTTCTGTCCTGTTTCCTGTGTATCTTGCCCGTTTTGCCCACGTGTTCCTATTTGACCTGTTCCTGTGTGTCACCTCAGGCCCCTTGATTTGCCCCCCGCTGAATCCTTTTTCCCTCCTTTTCTTTTTTTTCGCCCTCGTTCCCCCCTTTTCTTCATTTCCTATTTTCCTGCTTTTCCGGCTTTTCTTCTCAAGACTGTCCCCGTTGTCCCTTCTTCTGTGGGTTTCTCCTGCCGAACCCTGCTGTAATTTTTTTTCCCCCCCTGCCCTCTATCCCTTCTTTTTTCCCTGGTCCCCCCTTTTTTTGCCTTTTCTCTTTATTTTGCTCTGCCCCCTCTTATTCCCCTTCCCCTTTCCTTCGCATTTTGTTCTTCTTCTTCGTGCCCTTCCCCTTGATCTCACCCCTTACTCTTTCCTCCTCAAGATTTTAATTTTCGCTGCGTTCGTTTCCCGCCCTTTTTATTCCCCCACTCTCCCCGGTGCCTGCAGCGGTGCCCCCTTCCCCGCTATTCCGGGCCCGTTTTTTTTTTTTGGTGCCTCATCTATCCTTTATCTCTATTGGACTTTATTTTTCCTACTTTTCCCCATGTTGATTTTATTTGCCAGATACCCTTTTCATTTAGTCCCTTCCCTTTCCCTGTTGTTCCTGTTACTTTCTTTTCCTTTTTGTCCCTTTTTGATTAGCCCACTCCTTTGTTCCTTGTGACCCTTTCTTATTGATTCCCCATCTTGTTACCCCCGCACGTCGCGACATGTGCCCCTGTGTTAGGGCCTTGTCCGTCCTTTTTGTTCTCCCTTTTTCTTCGTCATTTGTTCCCCGTTGAGGTCTTAACATTGCTATTTTTTTCTCCCTTTTTCCCCTTTTTTTTCGCCTTTTTTCTCCTTTATTTTGCTCGCCCCCCAAACCGCCCTCACCTTGCCAACAGGCCACAGTGGGTTGGGGATCTATATATCCCACATACCCCCAGCCGTCCATATATTCTCTACTCTCTAATACTGGCCCTGAAACGCGTAGTTCCTAGCATATATATATAACAGCATATTATATAACTTGCACACTGCGAGCCCACAGGGGCCCTGCAGTGGTGGTGCCCGCCGCCTGCTTCTGTTTGTTCAGTTGTTGTGGTGGTCGTGGGGTTTGTGTTTTTGTCCCCGGGTGCCGCCGTCCACCTTTTTTTTTTTTCTTTTCCCTTTTCCTTATCTTTTTTTCCTTTTCTTTTTTCCGGATCTGGCCTCTTGGTTTTTCCCCGTTTCTTTTTGCTACTGCTAATTCACCTTGTTTTTGATGTCCGCTTTTGTCCTTGTTATTTGTGTTTTTTTTGTTCCGTTACTTTCGTGTGTTGGTGTTTATTTATTTTTCCTGCCATTGTCTTTTTTTACTTTCCTTTCGGTGCCCCTATCTTTTCTTTTTCCTTTCCCGGCGTGAGTCCTGTTTTTTTTTTTTTATTTTTCCTTTCCTTTTTTCCTTGATTGATGTTTTTTTTTTTCCTTTCCTCCCCTCTTTTTCTTTTTGAGTCCCTTCCCTGTTTTTTGATGTTACCCCTCCCTCTTATTTCGTTTCCTTATTTTTTGTTCTAATTTGATGCGTTTTGTTTTTATTTATCGCTTTTCCTTTTTAATTTGTCCTCCCACCCCCGCCGATTCCCCTTTTTTTTTTTCCCATAATCCCCCGTTGTATCTCCTTTTGATGAGTGTAATTATTTTTAACAAGTACTTTTTTTTCCCTATCTTTTTTTCTTGTTGATGTTACTTCTTCCTGCGACCCTTTTGTTACTCCTTTTACCCCTCCCCCCTCCATATACGCCTTGTTATTGTTTCCCCCCCTGTTTCCTTTCTGTTCTTCCCGTATCCATTAGTATGGTTTATTTTTGCCCCTTTTTTTTCTTGGCTCTTTTTATGTCCTTTTTGCCCCCGGTTTTTTCCCATTGTGCTTTGTCTATTCTCCCTTGTTTTCTTTTTCCCATTTTCTATCCCTTCCTTTTTTTGTGTTTTTTTTGATGTTTTCTTCTATCATTTGTTTTTTATGTTGTGAGTGCCTTCACGACAAAAGTACACCTTAAGAGTCCCCCACCACGCAATCCGACCCCAAATCCTATTGATGTAGACAATTCAACGAAATATCCTAGTACCCCTCAGCCACGCTCCATGTCCACAAACCGTCCATATGCCTGGGATAACACCGTCCAACCTCAGATTCCAACCCGTCACCGCAACCCCCCACCCCACTATGCAAATTATACTATCACCATAAAAGAAACAAACCCAAACCATACACACCCCCCAACTTCAATCCACCCAAAGAAAATAAGTCCACCCCCGTAACAGCCTTACATAGGTGGGATTACATATGGCCAACACCTTAAAGTTATCCATTGTAAATTTGCTTAATAGGTTTGTAAAAATGTGCGCTAGGGATGTGTGTGTTATGTTTAAGTATCATAGTCTTCTTGTTATCATGCTTTTGTATTAAATCATCAGACTTTTCCACCCTGGAAGACCTATCTGTTTGTCTGTCACTACAAGAAGAAGGTTCTACGTTATCAATTCGAGTATTTATTAAAATAAATAAATCTCCCGAGTTGTGAAATTATTACTATCCCTAATTCATGTTGAAAGTAACCCTATCATCCTCAATTCCTAAAGAGATTTCTTTGTTAAAAACATCGATCTCAACGTGGATAGTTGCAAGGAATGGTCTTCCGAGAATTACAGTTTCGTTTCGTGTTTTTAACATATCTATAACCACAGAATTCGATGGGAATAAGAACTTGTCGATCTTAAATAAGGATGTTTTTCAACTATTCCTATGGAGCTCTTTTTATCATTTAGCCATATCACTAGCATGTTGGAGATTTTCGAAGTCTAGCAAGAGATAAGATGTTCAAAACATAATTTGGGTATGACAATTAATAATCACTGCTAAATCAGCCATAGCATAAAAATTTTAAACTTCCATATAGTACATGGAAGAGTGAAATTCCCTGAGAATTCAATTCTTTCGATAGTATTGGGCACACAAGATATTTTAGATGAAACACCTTCATCTCTTGAACTACATGTGTAGCAATCATCAGAAACCGCAATATACTTCATGGGGTTCGTTAATATTGTTGTTAAGTGGAGCCACTTTGTCATCATAAACTGCCTTTCATTGGTTGCATGATGAAATCGTGCACTTAACAACCATTTTTGCGTGAAACTCATTTTGTCAGCTGCTCAATCGGGTTTCAAGTTTTGTGTTTTGTGACGCCCCCCCACGCTTTGATTTCGAGTTATTTGATCTCTGCAATTCACCTAGAAGTATCTGCACCCACTCTTCCATCTCAGCTCTTTTTCATGTTGATTCCTCTAGGTGTTTGTTCATAAGCTCCTCCAAGCTTGGCTTCTTTTCTCTAAAGGACGGGCCGATTATTAATGCGTGTTAGTAGTCGCCAGGGAGGCTTAACACGCCACTTTACTCCGTATAACTGAAAAGGGAGGACGTCCAAACTCACCATATTTACCACTTCAACGCTCTTAACTTCTTCGTTCTGAGAACACTCTTTGTCGAGATGGGATCCTCCGCAAATTTGACATCCCACTTGGATAGTATAACCCTAACTTTCATCCAATGTAATTTATCCATTATATTAGATGCAATTTTCTATCAATGTAATATCCTACTTTATTAAATTAAGTACAACCATTTTACGGGAATAATTTTGCTTTATTCCACTCTTTAGCAACGTAACTTGCATAACCAAAGTAACGAGCTTCACGCGCCACCAATGCAACTCTATCGACCGATATAGCAAGTAAACGTCCTAATATGTCAAGTCTATGTTCTAATATCATTTTTACCAAATAGGTTATCCATTTAACATACTTTTCAAAACGTTATTTCAAAACAAGCATTAAACAATAATGTTTATATCAAAACCCCAATTATATGTAATGTTTACATATAAAATAAATGTACAAGCTATCAAGGAATGTGTACAAGTGTACAATGCATAACTTTTGAATATTACTTCCCTCCTAAAACCTTGGTACAACTCCCTCAATGCTCAAGTACAATTTGATCTATGCATAGAAGTTCAAAAAGCCCATTATTCCTTCCGCGATGAGAGCATTCTAGATTTCGTGCAAGCTCTTAGGCATAAGTTACAAATACTTAATGATCAACATATAAACCCTAAACTAACCTAAACAATTTAAACCAAAAACCCTAACCCAAAAACCCTAGCAACCCGTTTACCACCCTTAACTAGTATTATAGTTTTTCAGAAATCTGATCCGTTGATAAAACATAGGATCTGGGGAAAAATCAATAGGTTTTGTATTAAGTAAATACAAAGGTTTAGGCCCTATGTCTTGTGATCATTTTTCCGGTTGACTCAACCCGATTCGATGTCGGATGAATTAGTTATAGCCGAAATGGCAAAAGTGCGCAGATTCTGCACACCTGTAGTAAATGGCTGTTATCTCTAAATTTTTGTATAGTGACCCCTAAATATGTAAAACTAAAAGTTGTAGAGGACTCAAATATCTAACCATGCTCACTGGTTTGAGCTTAATCGGAATTACGGTTTGTAAATGACAACCATTTTACCGGGACCGATGTTGGCTGTCCAAAAACAGCCATGAACTCGCCACCCCTAAACTACTTCTAAACCTAATTCTAAGCAAGCTAGGACCTCAAGCACCTCAAGCACCTCAAGCACACCACCACCTTCAGCACCTTGTCATCAACCTAGCACCCTACCACCTCCATCACCACCCTTGTGCACCAAGAAAACTTCTCCTTGTCACCTCCTTTGATTTTTGAACCAACACCACCTCCATACACCTTGCTATACTAGTTCCTAGCTTTCCTTGGTCCCTACTCCACATTCCTTGATCACCACACCAAGTTTACTTGGTCCTTACTTCTCCTAACTTGGTCCCTAAGTGTTTTCTACACTATATATACACGCATACATACATACATATTCAAATCACCATAAAAGCTTCATATTACCTCAAGTCATGATCTAAACAAGTCCAAGCCAAGCCTTAGCAGAAGTATAAGAAGATACCAAGCCCTTACAAGCCAAGAATCAAGAAGGAGAAGCTTTAAAACTCGTTTCCTAGGCGTACGAACCCAAGACCCTAAATTTCAACCCGTTTTCAAGTTGTAAGTCATTCCACTTGTTCTATAAGCTCTTGCTTCATTTTAGATCTTTCATTAGCTTTATTAGATCATGTGTAAGTCCTTTGTTCAAACCTTGCACCACAAACCCATGCGTTTTGGTTTTCCTAAACAAAACGAACCCGTTTTGGAATTTTAAGCTCACAAGCTCTTTTAATAAGCTATAAGCTCGTAAAAGCTACTTATTTTAGCTTATAGTAATAAGCTATAACCTGCAAAATTGATTTCTAAATCAAAAATATCAATATTATGGTTTTTGGACTAAATTCGCAAATGTTTTCATGCAAAGGGGTATATATTGTAAATTCTTGAAACTTATAACTAAAGGGGCTGAAATTGTAATTAACCTAAAGTTTAAATCACAAGGGCCTGTTTTGCCATTCTTTAAAGTTAAGGGTTTAAAGATTTTAAAAGTTATATTTAAAGGATTAACTTTGTAAATATATATAAACCAAGGGTATATATTGTCATTTTGCATTCTTAAAGGTATAAAATATAATATTTTTATATAAATTATAAAAATATATTTAAATATTATAAGACTTGATTTTATTAAAACCCGACACATTTGTCGTTATCATTCGTCGATCGAAACACTATAAAACAATTATGTTATAAATATAACATAATTTATCATCCTCTAGCTTTTGAAGAAACTTAAAATGATAAAATCTTATCATTTAATCTATAACGTACCACATTACTAGGGAATTTCATGTGAGGGGTTTCATTTGGGTAGATGTTTTGACGAGTTGCTGGATTTACGATTTAAAGTGTCCTAGCTCATCAAACGTTTACTACATGACCTCTGGATTATGATAGGATACGATATTTTCACAAGTTATCAAACCAAAAACCATTAAACTTTATGAAATAAAGTTTGAAATATAAACAATCGGTCTAAGACTTGACATGTTACCTCAGGTTGCGTGACAAAGCCGTTTAATATCATCTGAGTCACTTTTGACATCAATCAGATTTCCCTGAATTAAGGTGAGTTCATAGTCCCACCTTTACATGTTTTCTAAATCCCGTGGGGAGATACATGCTATAACCATGAATACAAGTATTTTTCCAATTGTATGCTATCCTGATATATTATTGCCTAAGTTTGCCTTCACTGCCAATATTTCTTAATCATGAACCATTAGTCACTTGCGAGTGAACGTGAATATTGTGGATAGATCTATTGGGGGTGACGACTCCCGTTGGTGTACCCGTACATGGGGTAACCAAACGCACTATATTTGAGAACAAAGGATAACTTTGGCAAGTTACCTTTCCTTAAGGACAGTTGTTCCTTCAAGTCGTTAAATTGACTTCGGATGTTAATGTTTGGTTGCATGAGCTTAGGGCAATAATACTGTTTTTCCTGATAATTGTATGTGTTGCAATTATTACCACTTATGATGACTTGTATTTGATTATTACATTTCAAACCTGTGAATTTCACTTAACCGTTGTGTTGACCCTTTTAGCATGTTTATCTCAGGTAATTGAGCAATCTATGGCACGGAGTGGCATTGGACATGAGGACGTCCAAACATGTTATCATTCAACTTTATATTTTGGAATGTATTTTGGGACCTCTTTTGTAAAAACTCTGATGAATAATGAATGATAACTTATCTTTTAAAAACATCTCTTTTGAGTCGTTTTCTATTATTGTGACTATGATTCATGAAGTAATACCCCAGATTAGCTTCCGCTGCTATATGTCAAATATAGGGATGTTGCATATTGGTATCAGAGCCACAGTTATAAAGAACAAGGTTAAAACCTTAACTATAACTACTTTTTCTATCCAAAAAGCCTTTGTGCCACTACATTTCCCGAATAGTAGGTAAAAGATACATAACTATTATATTAAATATAAATAACTATGTTATTTCCACTGGGTTATTTCAGAAATATGTCTTCAAACACTTCCGACTATATCTACCCTATTATCATCCCATCTGATTCCAATGTTGAGGATGTTTTTTCCTCTACACACTCTCCTAACTATATACCGGCTTCACCAGACTATTCCCCAGCCTCACCAGGAAACACCCCTTGTGACTCTTCTGATGATTTAACTAAGGATCTTTTGGCCTCGCTAGCCATCTCACCTTTCCACGATGATCCATATATGAAGGTTATGCAAGCAAAAATGCAACTATAATGAATTACCTATTCCTACTTGCCACAAGCACCGATTGCTCCTCCAAACTGTTTTGCCTCCATCTCTAGTGTTACCACTATTTGATCCCTAAGATTTATTTCTTCCTGAAGAGATTTTACGACATTAGAAACGAGCCTGTTTCCTATCATCCTCCTCTACTGATTTCTCTACCCCGCCTCAAGTATTTGAGATTGGAGAAAGTTCTCATAAGACGAGTTTGGAGCATCATAAGGAACAGATCGAGACTATTTTGAATCACTTAGATGAGTCCTTCTTGAGCTCATTGGAGCACATGAAATGATAAGATAACATGCTTGGAATGGTCGAGTAAACATACACCGAGATTTTTGACCAACTAGAAACCGACGTTCAAGAAGCCCGTACTCAATTTCTGAATTTCAAAAAGAGAGCAAATAAGCATATGAACGAAGATTGTCTTGCTCAGCGTTAAACTCTACTCCTGGAGATACTCATCAAGGATATTCAGGTTCAACACCGATCAGATATGAAGAATCTTCTGAGCAAGATCCATAAGCTAAGAACTACAAGGAAGGAACCACCACCACCAAACTAAACTAGACTAGATCCTTAATCATTTACAGCTTTTGATAGAATCCAACCACTTGATGTGTGCATAATAATGACACTTATCAAATTTTGACTATGTTCCAATATAGGTAGACAGTTGTTTATGACTTAATATAAAGGTGAACAAATCCCGTTCTTTAAAAAACGAAATTTTGCAAATTAGACCCTATGAAAGCAAAACTAATTTTCCTATGAACTTTATGATAAAAGAAAATTTTCTAAAAAAGATTTATATTTTTTTGATTATTTTTCTATTTTTTATGATTTTTTAAAGTTTTTAATGAAAATAAATGTTTAAAAATACTAAACGAACTATAAAAATTCTAGAAAAATTACAGAAATTAGCTTATACTAATTGAAACCTAGGAAAAATAAGCTTATGAGCACAGCTTATCAAATAAGCCGCGAAATAAGCTGAAACAGCTTATAAGGCTTATAAGGGAAAACGTGTATAAAAGATAAAGTGTGCATGTTTATAACGAAAAAGACCCAAGGGCGCAGTGGTAGTGTGTGTGTTATAAAGGTTGAGAGTGTTGAGGTCGGGGGTTCGAGTCTTGCTCACCCCCGACTTCCACTTTCCCTTTTTTTTATATTTTCAAAAACTTATAAAAGCAAAGTTGTTAACAAGCTAAAAATAAGCATTTTTAATAAAAGCAACTTTTATTGAAAAGCCCTAAATAAGCTAATAGAACAGCTTAAACTTGACAGAAACTCAAACTAAGCTTTTTGGTTTTTTTTCACTTAAACTAATTAAGCCTAAAAGTCACAATAAGCTATCCTAATGAAAAGCTAAGCAACTAACAAGCTAATTTTAACCTAATGAGCTTATTATGACAGAAATGAGCACAAAAACACAAGCCATAAGCTGAAAAAGCACAATAAGCACTTATGCACACCCTACAACCAAACAGACCTTAAGGCACTTTTGAGCTTAATTTTGAGTAATCAAATAAGCACTTCAAAAGCTGAAACTACTTAATCTGAAACCTTGACCAAAATTCTACTTGAAAACACTTTTTGAAAAGATTTTGGAAAATTAGAGCTTATGGAAAAAGCTTAACAAAACAGACAGTTTACTTAGCTCTTGCTGAGTTTTGGAAAATGAAAAGAAAACAGCTGATTTTTAAAAACTAAAACATATAACAAATTAAGCTATATTTTAAAAACTAAGTTGAGACAAAAAGAAATTATCCTATAAGCTACTAATTTTCTAGAAATCTAAAGTTATCAACAACTTTAACTAATTGAAATTTTAACTTGAAAATGAGCTTTTTATGTTTTAACTGTCGATACAGTTGGCACATTCATGACCAAACTTTAACTAGAACAAATGCAGGCCTAAGAACTTTATGTTACACTTATTAACAACACAAACTAAGAGTAGTTAAAGCAATTATAAAGACTAGGAACTAATTAAGCTGAAGATTGCTATACTACTAATTCTAACCTTAACAAATTTAAACTAAACTAAACCTATCCTATGAAAACTTATATAACCGAACTTAGCTTATAAAATCAACTCAATCTAACTTAATTATGAAGCTTGAATCAACCCCAAAAGACCAAATGACCTCAAACGGTACTAACTCTCAGTTAGTACTGCTGAGCCAAACACCCCTTTATCATTTTTAAAATTCATTTAAGCTTGCAAATTTTAAAATCTAATGATTAAACTTTATAACCAGATATTGAACAACTTATATCTACTATTATGAACTTATTTTAACACTCAAATAAGCCAGAAACAAAGATCTATAGCTATTCTACTCATAATTGAACTATGACAGATTCAATAGGTAAAACAATAGAAAATGAGATCTAAGCTACTTAAGTGAAAAACATATTATCAAACTTAATCATTAAGCACAAAGAGACAGTGTTAAGCTAAATTAAGCAATTAATAAGCTGGAAACTAGAGACAAAAATGTAAAGAGAAAACTTACATAAACCTTAGCTAAACAAAGGTTCAATTTGCTCAAAGAGCTTATCAACAGCTCTAGCTTATCTTTTGGATAAGCTAGTTAAGTCCTTGGAAGCTCTTCCATTTTAAGCTTCCCTTCCAAAAGTCCAAATCCATTAAGCAAAGGTACTTTTTATCTGATTTTTAAGTTTAAATAGATTAAGGCACTAATTAAACTTAAACCTAAGCTTAGAGACTTAGATGAGCTTGTTTGAGCTTATGAGTAGCTTAAGAGCTTATGTAACAGTACAAACTTTATTTGGGAGAAATAAGAGCTTATGAAAGATTATTTTAAGGTAAAACTCAATTTCATTCACTAAAAACTTGATTACAATACTCTTTAAAAGGGAAATTACAAAAGTTTACTTAAGGAAAATTACATTTAAAATGAAAATTACATAAGCTAAAAACTAAAAGCTAAAGCTAAGCTAGAAAGAAAAAGGTACTCCTGTGTGTGAGAATGAAGGTCTTATTTATAGCCCGAATAAGAAGCTTCCAGGTGCAGGTTTTTTACACGCTCTCTCTTTTCTTGGCTCTTAGATCAAATCCAATCATTGGATACTCTCTATCCACCGTTAGATCACAAGTGTGAGCACACGGATTGCCAACGTGGCAATCCGTGATGTGACACTTGTGTGCTTGTTTTGTGAGTGAATTAGAGCAAATTATCCATTCCTTTGTGCTTTCTTCACTATCCATGTGTGTCCCTCTTATGGGTATTGGCCAATCAGATTGCTTGGTGACGTATAAACTCTGCCAAGGTGTACTTTATTCCTTGAATTGACCATTCTATCCTTCAATTTGTACTTGCCCTTTGTTTGTGACACATGGTAAAACCTAGAAGACGATGAACAGTAATAAACTGTTTTTCCCGCTTCTTTTTTAACTATAAAGGTGCGTTTAATTATTGTGTTAACCCGGGGCTTTGACTTGGGCTTTATAAAAGGGAAATGGGCCTTGGGTTGTTATAGATAATGGGCCAAAGATGTATAAGGGTTAACACCCGTTTAAAGTTAAGGACCATTTTTGTAATTTTGGAATTTTTGAGGGACTGATTTGGGAATATTTGGACTTTTTGTCTTTTTGTGGTTTGACTTAGGTTAACCAAAGGTTGACTTGAGTTGACCATTGTTAGCATTCTCCTGGCTTTTTGTGTGCTCTTTCGTTCCCGTGTCCGTGTTTGTCCGGTTTTGACCGTTTTCTTTGTGATTTTTGCTTTATCCGCACCTACACAATCACAAAGACAAAACAAGCAGTATTCAAGCATTTTAAGTACAATTTTGGTCTTTTAGGGGTCATTTTTGATATAAAATGGATATGTTTTTTCACACATATCAATCTCGAATTAGGAGCAGTAGTGTTCGCTCTTAAAATTTGGAGACACTATTTGTATGGCACCAAATGTACTGTGTTCACCGATTATAAAAGTCTTTAGCATATCCTTGATCAGAAAGAGTTGAACATGAGACAACGCCAATGGCTAGAATTGCTTGCAGATTACGATTGTGAAATTCGCTATCATCCTGGAAAGGCAAATGTCGTAGCAGATGCCTTAAGCCGGAAGGAACGAATCAAACCACTCCGAGTTAGATCATTAGTTATGACCATTCATCCAAAATTACCATCACAAATTCTCAAAGCTCAAACTGAAGCACTCAAAGAAGAAAACATCAAGGCTAAAAACTTATGAGGAATGGACAAATCATTTGAAATACGTCCTGATGGAACCCGATGTATCAAGAATCGAAGTTGGTTACCACTCTTTGGTAATCTGAGAGACTTAATCATGCATGAGTCCCATAAATCAAAGTATTCCATTCACCCAGGTTCTGACAAGATGTATCAGGATCTAAAGAAACTCTATTGGTGGCCTAATATGAAGGCAATCATCGCTGAGTATGTTGGCAAATGTTTAACATGCTCTAGAGTTAAAGCAGAATGTCAGAAGCCATCCGGCTTACTGGTACAACCAGAGATTCCTATGTGGAAGTGGGAGAGAATAACAATGGATTTCATCACAAAACTACCCAAAACCTCAAACGGACATGACACAATCTGGGTCATTGTCGATCGCCTTACCAAATCCGCACATTTCATCCCTACCCGAGAGACAGATAGTATGGAAACCCTTACAAGATTGTACATAAAGGAAATAGTCTCCCGGCATGGAGTGACAATATCTATCATCTCGGATCGTGCTAGTCATTTCATGTCCATATTCTGGCAATCATTAAAAAGTGCTTTAGGTACTCAATTAGACATGAGTATGGCATATCATCCCGAAACTGATAGGCAAAGTGAAAGAACCATCCAAACACTTAAAGACATGCTTCGAGCCTGTGTTATAGATTTTGGAAAAGGATGGGAAAAACACTTACCATTAGTAGATTTTTATTACAATAACAGTTACCATGCCAGTATTAAGGCAGCACCATTTGAGGCACTTTATGGTCTAAAGTGCAAATCACCTGTTTGTTGGGCCAAAGTTGGAGATGTTCAACTTACGGGACCAGAAATAATCCATAAACCACTGAAAAGATAGTGCAAATTCGACAACGCTTGCAAGCTAAAAGAGACCGGCAGAGAAGTTATGCCAATATAAGACGAAAGCCTTTAGAGTTTCAAGTTGGAGATCGTGTTATGTTAAAAGTGTCACCTCGTAAAGGTGTCATCCAATTCGGAAAACAAGGAAAGCTTAACCCCCGGTACGTTGGACCTTTCAAAATCCTTGAACGGATTAGCCCAATAGCATATAAACTTGAGTTTCTTGAAGAGCTCAATAATGTCCATAGTACTTTTCACGTTTCTAATCTAAAGAAATGTTATCTGACGAATCCCTTGTCATTCCAATGAAAGAGATTCGGCTTGATGACAAACTCAAAAGAGGACCATAATTTACGTGGGAACGCGAAGATAAAATTCGTGCCAAGTATCCACATCTGTTTTCAAACATCACTCCGGCGTCCAACTAAATCTCGGGACGAGATTTCTTTTAAGGGAGAGAGACTATAACAACCCGTAATTTTCATCAATGTAATTATCCATATATTAAATTAGATGCAGTGTAATATCCATCTATTATATATATACCACCTTTTTACAGGGAAATTTTTGCTTTATCTCATTATGCAACGTAACTTGCATCTCTAAAGTAAACGAGTTCACGCAACCTCCATCAATGCCATCTATATCTATGTTTATATCATGTAAACATCCTAATATGTCAAGTCTATATCTTAAAATGATTTTACCAAGTACATTCTCCATTTAACGTACTTTTCAAAACATTATTTCAAAACAAGCATTAAACATTAACGTTTATATCAAAACCCAAATTATATGTAATGTATACATATAAAATGAATGTGCAAGCCCTTAAAGCATGTGTACAAGTATCAATACACAACATTTGAATATCTTTTCCTTCCTAAATCAAGTTACAACTTTCTAAAGCTTAATGTACAAATCATCAAAGCACGAATTCAAACTTTGCCATTTTCCCTCCATTCTTCTTAAGGATTTTATACCATATTTTAAACACATGTTATAAGCTCCTAATACACAACATGTAAACCCTAATTACCCTAATCCTAAACCATAATACACGTTTTAAAAACCCTAAACCCTAAATGAAACCCTAAAACCCTAATTACACTTTAAACCTTAAAACTAAATCCTAAACCTTAATCCTTAATCCTAACACTAAACCTTAATCCTAAACCTTAATCTATCTCTAAACCTAACCCTAATCCACAAATTAAAATCCAAAAACCCTAACCCGAAATAAAATGAACCCGACACCCCTTTTTATCCATTTTTAACCCATATTTAGCCAAGCTAGCATCCTACCACCTCTATGACATCACCACCATGTCACCAAGCAGCCTCCCAAGTAGCTCCATCACCTCCCTTGGCCACCAAGTTTGTCTTATCACCTCCCTATCACTCTATAAAAGCCGAAACCCCCCCCCCTACAACACTTGGACACCACACCATGGAAACTTAGGCACAAAGGCTCATTCGAGCCCTATAAATAGCCAAGACCCCCAAACCATTCAAACACACCTCAAAACTTAATATAAACAATAATGGAGTCTTAAAGCAGATCAAGAAGTATCAAGTGAAGCCCCAAGATCAGAATAGAAGCCAAGAATCAAGAGAAAAGAACCCTTGAAGTCGTTACTAGGCGTACGAACCCGAAAACCCTATTTCGACCCATTTTAGCTCAAGTAAGCTCAAAATCTTGTTCAATAAGCTTATAATCTGTATTAGAATGTTCATAATACTCTTAAGATCATATATGAACTCTTGTTAAAGCCTTGAATCCTCAAACCCATGTGTTTTTTATTAAAACCTTAAAAACGACCCGTTTTGAAAACACGTTACTGTAAGAACCACACCAATCATCTTTACTCATATCCCTCTGCCTCCAATTCGGATGAAGAAGACTAAATTCCCGTACTCTTGTCATTCTCGAAGGAAAGTGAAGATGTGCTAGATATATATGTTGTCTGCTCCCAAGACATGATTGTTCTCGTAAATCTTATTTTTCTTAAAAGTCTTCCTTTGTCTATTTATTGTATGAATTATCATCTTTGACTTTCTTCTAAGCTAGCATTGTTGGCCCCGTAAGTTTACTTTTTGTGTTTAAATTGAAAGTCTTATTTCCCATCATTTATGTAATTTTCTCTAAGGAGTGTTTGGTTCAGTAGGATTTTTTTAAGCTTAGGATACTATGTTCACTCTATAATCCCTAGGATAATCGTTCTCTAGTATTTGATCCAGAAATGAAAGGTAAAAAATGCATATATCTGCGTTTAGACCACTACTTAGAAAAATTAAAAAATTTGATCTTTGTCTGCTGCAGCCGGTTCCTTCTGCAACATTGTCAGTCCCTTCGGGGACAAGGAACCAAAACTGCCGGTTCTACAAAGAGCATTTTCTCATTTTTGATTACCTACTTTCTAATCCAAACTCATAAATATGTTAGTTAGACCTGTCTTAAGGTGATCCTATAGCTAGGTCTTTCTTGTTTGACTTAGAAATGAGTCCTAATGATTATGTTTAGTGAAAAACTAGTGGTTTAGGCATTAAATGTTTTACATGGCACTTGAATATAAATCTAGAGCTTGTGATCATCATCCTCACACATCTTTTATCTACATCACTCTCCTACTCACATATCAATAACCGCAACAACAACCATCCTCTTATCCCATTCCTTGAACACTATGGCTTCAAGCGCTAACTCCTCCACCCAAAATCCTCCAAGAAAAATGCCACGAACCGATTTCATTGACATCTCATCTAATGAATCATTACCTATCCCAAATCACCCCACAAATACTTCACAACCCCTTAACTCCATCAACACCACCTTTAATCTCACTAACGCCACCATAGACACCACCTTTGCTCTCACAATACCTCCACTAACCTCTATCCAAACAATCCCAACTCAAGAACCAATGATATCACCATTAGCTCCTAGAGCTCTAACCTTCTCCACCCCTCTTAGTTCACCACTAGAACCACATCCTTACTTAACTTCCTTGAATGATCTACCACCGAGAAGCTCCAACCCACTATCACAAACACTCCTTCAAGATTTATCCCAAACACTCCCTCAACCAACGTTCATGGACTTTGAACCACCCTTTCCTCCTATCAACTTCTCTAGAAGTAGGTTAAGTGCTCAACCCGAACCACTCATGACTAGGGAATAAATCTAAGAAGAACACAACCATCTTCACACCTTCTCCCAAAATGTCCAAGAAGCTATCCAAAATGCACAACATGTGCAAGATAGTCTTATTCCTCCCACCTTCATCACTGCAATACAAATGCCATCTCCATTCTATCCCACCACTACTTCCACAACTACAATACCACCTTTTAGAACATCCCTTCCGCCATCTAGCACCTTTGTCCCACATAATCAATCTCTATGGATTGAAGACCCCCCTCGACCTCAAGAACACATATATAACAACCCGTAATTTTCATCAATGTAATTATCCATCTATTAAATTAGATGCACTGTAATATCCATCTATTATATATATCACCTTTTTATAGGGAAATTTTTGCTTTATCTCATTATGCAACGTAACTTGCATCTCTAAAGTAAACGAGCTCACGCAACCTCCACCTATGCAAATTCTATCTATGTTTATATCATGTAAACATCCTAATATGTCAAGTATATATCTTAATATCATTTTTACCAAGTACATTCTCCATTTAACGTACTTTTCACAACGTTATTTCACGCATTAAACGTTAACGTTTATATCAAAACCCTAATTATATGTAATGTATACATATAAAATGAATGTGCAAGACCCTAAATCATGTGTACAAGTATCAATACACAATATTTGAATATCTTTTCCCTCCTAAATCAAGTTACAACTTTCTAAAGCTCAATGTACAAATCATCAAAGCACGAATTCAAACTTTGCCATTTTCCCTCCATTCTTCTTAAGGATTTTATACCATATTTTAAACACATCTTACAAGCTCCTAATACACAACATGTAAACCCTAATTACCCTAATCCTAAACCCTAATACACGTTTTAAAAACCCTAAACCCTAAATGAAACCCTAAAACCCTAATTACACTTTAAACTTTAAAACTAAATCCTAAACCTTAATCCTTAATCCTAACCCTAATCCTAACACTAAACCTTAATCCTAAACCCTAATCTATCTCTAAACCTAACCCTAATCCATGAATTAAAACCCAAAAACCCTAACCCGAAATAAAATGAACCCGACACCCCTTTTTATCCATTTTAACCCATATTTAGCCAAGCTAGCATCCTACCACCTCTATGACATCACCACCACTCACCAAGCAGCCTACCAAGCACCTCCATCACCACCTTGGCCATCAAATTTAGCCTTGTCACCTCCTTGTCACCCTTGGCAGTCGAACCCCCTCTAACACCCTCCAAAAAGCTTTAAAGGTACACTCTCACAAGGTATCCCCTCACAAGTTATGTTCATAAGTTTTTAAAAGTTTAAGAGACCAAGCATCATACCATAAATTCGAACTCCATCTATTGGTACCTTTTGCAAATAAACAAGTTTAAAACCATCCTGAAGGAACAACATTCTTTAGATCAAAATGTACATATTATTCTAGTCTAGAAACTTTAAGCAAGACTTAGACTCATCAAGTAGCTTGAATGTCAGGAGAAGAACAATGACATTCAGTCTCAGTGAAAAGAACAACAAATTTTTCATGTCACATCATTGTGAGACAGAGAAAAGATTAAACTAAGTTCCTTCTACAAAGTAATAGCTTCAAAGTCTAATTTCCCCGCTCCAATTTTTACCTTTTCCAGTAATATAACCACCTTTAGGACTTTCCATCAAATGCAACAAATCCAACCATCAATATTTCTTGATATCTGGAGGATTGTAAAACTATGTTTTCCTGTCATATGTCTAGAACATCCACTGTCAAAAATTCCCATGATCCTGTAAAAGCATATTAAGGATTGCCCTGCCCTCAAAAAAAGAGAATTAGTTTCACTTGGGGACCTAAGTCATTTTACTGACTTGATCGCCTTGTGATCAACAGTAACTCTTTAGGGAGTGTATGATCCACTGTCTTTGGAGATATGGTTAATTACTTTTCCTTTTGTCTCCAAAATCCAGATGTTGAGAACTTAACAGCATTTTCCTTATTTCCCTTAGCAGCACTAACTACTGCTTTTGGCCCAGCAGTAGTTACATTATTAACCTTAGCAGTATAAACTCTTTTATTGGTTTTAGCTACTAGATTTAGATTAAAAGGCCTTCCCTTACATTGAATGTGCCTGTAAAATAAAGAAATGTTATGGGTAAGGCATCATTCACTTTTGGTTTATGACAGCAGTATTAACACGCCTGGCAGCACTAACTGATACTGCTGCTCTTGGAGAGCTTTGCTTAGCAGCATTAACTGGTACTTGTCCAGACTTTGTTAAGACTGCAACTGGAACAAAATTTCTTTTAGGATGTAGGTGAGTCAATTTATTTTGGTGGTTCACCCTCTGAGTATTGTTCCATACTGGTCTAATTTCCCTTTATATGATACCAGTAACCCTTTCCCTTATTATTCAACACTGGTTTTTCTACCATTTTCTTATCATGAAAATCACAGTCTTTGATTAAATGGTTGAAACTCCACATACAAAACAAGCTTTCTTTATAAACTCAAAACCATTCCCTAGTTTCCGAGTCATCATTCCATTCCAGTTTCTTCTATTACTCCTAGGACTTTGACTTTTCCTAGGGTACTCTGCTTGCCTATGTGTGTTTTCCTTATTAACAAATTTACATTCTCACCAGATTTGACAAAATTGATTTTAGTAAACTTTGGTTTTCTGAATAGATTTCGGCCTAAACACATATCCATGTACATTATCATTGTCCTATTCTCAATGATAGAGCACATAGGAGGCCCTAACAATTTTATAACTTCTCAACAATATCCTACATCCTTTAGAAATACTAGTGTTTCAGGCACAATAGTGGTGGTCTTTCTCACTGTAGACATAAAAACAGTTTCATCTAATCCAGCAAAAGATAAGTCAGGTCTTGGGGGCATGTAGTTCCTAGTATAGGGAGGGGGAACTGCATGAAACCCTTCACCTGTTTTAAATCTTTCATTTACTGGATTATCATCTACATCACTTTCTCTACTATTAAACACACTATGAACCACTTCACTATTTTTCATGTTCAATGCACGCTCAATATCATTTTGATCATCATAACCAAGAACAAGTTTAATCTTTAGCACTTATCTGACTATAATCAGTTAAGTTAGATTCTTTGAAGATCTTCAAAATTTTCTAGGTTAAGTTTCAAATCATCTTTCTCTATTTAAAGCTTCTACTAACTGATTTTAATGATCTTGACAGAAATATCTTTTACTTGACATCATAATTAAAAAAGCAACATATTCCACTTCATAAACAGCGTTCATTCCATTCTTGAACAACTATCCTAGCTTCTAATGATTCTAATCCCATTTGATAACCTATTATTTCTAGATTAGCTTTATTAAGAACTTTACGTTGTTGATCATACTGTTTTTGAAGAGATTGATAAGATTGCAAACATTCTTTAGAGCAAGTATGTACCTCAGTATCTGAGCTTGATGAACTGGATGAACCTGAAGATGAATAAGCCATTAGAGCAAAGTCTGTGGGTCCTACTTCAGCTTGATAGCTTCAATCATAACCCATCCCATCTTGAACAACCAAGGCATTTGCAAGAGTCTCCACTAGTACAACCTTTTTTGTATTATCTCCATTTCTATTCCCCTGATTCCTTAGTGCCCTGCATTCTCTAGCAAAGTGACATCTCCTGTGGCAGTTGTAACATTCAACATTTGTCTTATCAAAGCCAATAGTTTCTTTGCCATAGAACTTTAGATTCCTTCCTATCTTGTTTATGAATCTCTTCACCCTTATGGTAAGTATGGCCACCTGCCATTTGAGATCCATTTCTTCAAGATCATCAGTATCAATCTGCTCCGGATCTTTATTGTCTAGTTGTGGACTATTAGATTAAGTAGCAAAGAAGGAAAACATGACATCATCAGCATAGGTTGAGGAAGAATATTGTCCCTGTGAATTAGCAGTAGAAACATCATGAGCAATATTAACTGCTTCATTAGTACTGCTAGTGTTATCTGAGGATACAAAAGCCACATTCTGAGAGTTTGAGCTTGAGCTTGATTGGCATTTAATTTCAGCTTCATACACCTTCAAATTGTTGTACAAATCATCTATACTCAATGTGACTAGATTAGATTTGTTTCTCATGATTAAAGCAATATTGTTGCCAACTGATTAAACTTCTCAGACCAACTTAGATTTGCATCTCCTGGGAGATAATCTTCACCATGAATTTCCAATTGGCTGATAAGTTTCTAAAACCTATCATAGATTTTGTCCAGTCCTTCAGATCTTAATGCAGCAAAATTCTCATATTGCTGCTTTAGAATGGTCTTTTGCATTTTCTTTGATTCTTTGTTGCCTCCAAACCTGGTCTTGATTGCTTCCCATAGGGTCTTTGCATCCTTGATTCCACGAAACTTCAATAGGTGCTCATCAGGAATGGCCAACAACATAGTACTTTTTGCTTTTAATTCATTCTTTCTTGCTAGCTTTTGTTCAGCAGTTTAGAAAAATTGGACCTTCAAGCATCATAGCTGATGCAACAGCAGGTGCATCAACATTCACAATAACCTCCCAAAGAGCATAATCAGTGTGAGTAAGATATTGCTTCATTCTCGTACTCCATAGATCATAGTCTCCTGTTTTGAGTATAAGAAGTTTTAATGTAGACACTGTTTGGGTAGTTTCTGACTGTGATTCCATTTTCTCTTTGATTATTAAATCTTGTGTAGATATAGTGTTCTTCTTATTCAAAGTTTCTCAACAAGCTCTGATACCACTTGTTGATCCCTTCTTGACAGATCTTACTTAGCTTGTTAAATCTTAGTTGTATTGGATAGATCCAAGACAACTATGGTAGAAACTAAGATTGTGAATACCACAAACTATGCGGAATCTAGTTTGCAATACTAAGAAAAACAATGAAATAGTAACAAGATCTTTGCTAAACTTTCAATATATTGAATACTATTTTGAGTTACAAAATAGCTATGAATACTAACTATGATTGCTATGTAAGCTATGAAAAACTAATATGAAAACTGATATCTAGATCTATGCCTTAGTTTTCTTTTATACACCAAGGTAAACCCAAATGGCTTACAAACGCTCAAGTGATCAAGCATATCTATTCCAATATATCTAGATGCTATCATTTTAGCAATTACTAACTATATAACTAATAGTACAAATAAACAAGCAGTACGAACACTTGTACTGCAGCACTATTTTATAACACTAACAGTACTAATGACTTAGACTGTTTTCTTTAATCTTAAACATCAGGACAAACTTGAACCAGTAGTATTAAGTTGTAGAAGCCTCTAATTCCCAACAAAGGGGGATTAAATATGAAAAGTATTTTGTTGTTTGATTCGTACTAGTTTTGTTATTAAATATACTTTGTATACTAGTTTGAAGGAAAATTTCCTCAAAAGAACTTGGAAGTGCCAACTTATAAGTATTGTCTAAGATTGTAAGGGTAGATATGATTCTAAAACACGAAATTTATGTGCAGGAAACAACATCCTTTAAAGTCTTATTTTCTAACAAATAAGTCACCGTCACCAAATATTTTAAACAAAAAAAGTGTTTTTGGGGCCTCTGGTGACGTCCTCAAAATGTTATGAGCGGCCCCCCAATATATCTGCGGGGCCGTCACCTTTATGGGGCAGTTTTGTCCTGTTTAGGAGAATTTGGCAAACTTTGAAAAATCATATAAAATCAACCGTAAGTCCGTAGAAGTCGTGCCACCCGCCATTTTTAAGATAATTGAGTCTATTTTCATTTAAAAATACTTCCAAGTCTTCATTCTAAACTTAAATAAGTCAAAAATGCAAAATACTACATAGTGGTCAAAACTTTGAGTTCCATTGTAACGTAAAACTTGTTTTTTACATTTTCCTTTGAGTTGGGCATTTCTAATTGATATATCCTTGAAAAATAGTATATTTGTTCCTTTTAAAATATTGAACTTAATTTTTTTAAAATGGAGAGAACTATTTTATTCCTCAAATCAAATCAAACTAAGTATAGCATTTGATACTAATACATAAAACAACGACGAATATCCTTATGTGTATGCTAGATGATTATGTGTGTTAATTGTTTCAATTTCTTGGTTATTAGATATAATAAGTAAGCTTACTATATGTAAATATGGGCTAATTATATATTCTAGACACATGTGGCCATGTATGCTATTTGTAGGTTACTAGTTTTTTTGGATTATGCCTAATAGAATTAACGCAAGATTTTCTTGCGTTAAGTATTAAAATTGTTTGTGCAATTGCAATATAGGCATAGATCACTATATTTAACAAGTGTTTACATAAACATCTTTAGATCAATTTTGAGTGTAAGTAACCCACTTAGGAATGAGAGTTTAATAGTTTGTCAAGTGTGTGGAAAAATAATGTCCTAAGATCATATGTTAAAACCCATCATTAAAATATTTCTAACACATTATCTCTCTTCCAATAAAATGTCTAAATATTTTCATCATCTGCAGTGTTTGAACCTCCCAGGTTTGATAAACAAGAAAAAAAGATTTGTATAATACATTGGGTGAATTACATAAAAAGAAAAAATTTTTTAAAAACTTTTGCTTGTGCTTGCTTTGTTTCAAAACACACAACACATAATTATATTCTTTTTATAAGCTATAGTATTTTACAAAAAGATAGTTGTTGTTTGTATAAAAATGGTAAGAAATCATTTAAATACTCACAAAATGTGCAAAAACTAATGCATACTATAAATATCACAAATAGTTTTTCACACAAAGAGCAAAAATAGACAATCCTGAAGTAAGAAATTAACTTGTCATTAATCATACAACACTCAAACACTTACAACTAGTCTTAGGATGTGTGAACACACTATGAAAATCTTTATTTGTCTTCTTTTAAAAGAGTGTTCGTGAGGGTCAAGAAAGATTTCGAACATATATCAACTCATTATTCAAACTATGATTGATGTTATTATCAAATCTAATTGACAAGATTTCGAGTATGGACAAGAAATCGGATTCTTATTTGTCTAGGTTTAAGATTATATCAAAACATAACAAGAGATATTACCTTAAACCTACATACTCAATCACACTCGATTGATATGAAAATAACGACATCCCTTTCCAAGACGATAAGAATATGCATCGGATCATAACTTACACTTGTGTAGATGATGTCATATTGAGTCTACTTGTCCAATGGTTGTGTTCCAAATATTTGGAAAATATATGCATAAAATACACAATGAAGTGGATGCCGACTTGAAATGTTTTGTCTAAAAAATATTAAGTAATTTACCTTGCAATGCAAATTGGTAAAAGACCGTCATCTCCGAAAATCCAAACAAGAGCAAATGCACAACATATGTAACCTTGCTCAAACAATTCAAAAGCACAACTCAAAACTCAAAGTATCTTCTCATCAAAACTCTCTCTTACTTTATCAAATAAGCATAATATTTCTTCTTCACCAAATGAGAACTCTTTAACCATCTAAGGTTAGGACTAGGAAGAATTAAACATATTCCACAAACCATTTTTGTGCTTTCTTTCAATAGGTGATCGTAAGAGGATTTTGAATATAAAGATGATTATTATTCAAACGATAATCAATCTCACTATTCAATCTAATTACAAAATTAGAATATGAACATGAAATCGAGACTAGGATTTATCTAGATCACAGAAATATCAATCAAATGACCATAGATATTTTTCTGAGTCTACATGTTTAACCATCCTTGGTTATTACATGAAATCACGAAGTCGATTGTAAGACAACAAGATTAGTCATCAAATTGCAACTTACACTTGCAATGAAGATGTCTCATTGAGTCTAAAGTGTTCAAATGTTTATGTTAAGGCATTAGATTTAAAACATCTTCTTCTTGTGAATCACTTGCTTAAAAGTCCAACATACATGTAACTAACCTTTAGTAAATCATCATTATCTATACAAAGAAAATTTCACAAGATCTATTAAGGTAAATAACCTTAATTGGATTTCTTTCATAAAAGACATGCAAATGTGCATTTTTTGAACACTCTCATAATAGAGCATTACACATTGTCACTCTTAAGCATACTCCTAGGTTCTAGATGACTCATTCTCTCTTATACCTACAACAACTTGCTTGCTCTCTTATTTAACCTTAGAATTCCACATATCTTGATTAGGATTATGCGAATCGAAATTAAAGCATGTTAGTTGAGTCATGTTAGGCCTTATATAAAAAGATAATACAAATTTTATCTTTGCTACACATCATTAGGCAAATATAGGAATTCTATTTTGTCTAACATGAGAATGACTACTGGAGAATCTATTGCACTAGAAATTCATTTGAACCTACGTTGAATTGCCTTCCAAGAGTGGAAGTGGTTATGTATAACCTGTAAAAATTGGACGAGTTTAGCCTAGAATTGAGCCCACAGTGATGTCTCATATTCATTCTCTAATTGAATAAATGCTCTTCATACATATGCCCTATGATAGCTTACATCGATAGACTTTGTATTTCATATAGGAGTGGCACACTAAGCAAGTAAGAAATTAGGTTTCATCCTTGGACAATCTAGACTACATAAGCATTTCACCTATTGCTTGAAGTTTTATATGACAACGTGCTCCCACGTAATGCAGATATGGCTTTTCAAAGTTTTTATTTAATGCTCACCGTTTATTGCTTAACATTGAATGCATGTTTTATTGTAAAAGCGTTTGTCTTTTTCTAGCAATTTAGATAAATACTCTCTAGCTTAATCCATATAACGACATGCTCCTAAGTGCTAAATGCCAATATGTTTTACATGAGGATTGCATTTAAAATTATCAACGTTTGGTATGCGTCATTTTACATACATACGTGTTTTAATTGTTGCACCTACACTATTGTTAGTTATTAATGTATGACAATTAATATTTAATTGTCATATAGTCCTTACACATTACTCTTGTTGATTATTGTGTTGATTCAGTGCTTAATAACTTGCATCTTATATTATACTTTTAAGTCATCTCGGTATATATTTTCACACCCGAAAAATGTTTTTCTTCGCCACCGTGTCACAAATGTAACAAGGTCAAAAGAGTCATAAAACCGGTTTTCTATCACCTAGAGTCTTACTTCACACATCCCTTAATCACCATCTGCTTTCTTTTCTTCCGAATAATATACTCTTTGTAAAAAAAAAAGTTAAATCCAAATTTAACACTCCCCTATAGGTTTGACAACCTAAATATTTTCAATCCGAACTAATCAAGTACTTTAACTTGCGCTCGAAAAAGTTAAAAGGTTATATCCGAAAATCCCTATTCAAGCCTTTTAACAACATAATTAAAACCTCTGCTTTCTCTTCAGACAAAACAGACTACTTAAATATTTCATCCGAAATATTCAATTATCTTTAACTTGCGATCGCAAACGTTAAAGGCATATCCGAAAATCCCTATGCAATCCTTTTAACAACATAAGTTAAAACGCTCTCCTTTTCTCTTCGACAAAATATTTTTTTATTAGACGAACACATTCTTTCTCTTCGACGAAACATTCTTTCTCTTTGACGAAACATTTTTTTTTCTTCGACGAAAACATTCTTTCTGTTCGACGAGACATTCTTTCTTTTCGACGAAAACATTCTTTCTCTTTGACGAAAACACTCTTTTTCTTTCGATCGCACCTCTTCCTTCTCACTCAACCACGTCTCTTCAACCATATAGATGGTTAATCTCTTTCCTCCACTATCTCCGCTACCACCTTTAAGACAACTGTATTCCTCATCGTGTGATTGTTCTATGAACATTTGCAATGCTCAGGAAGAGCTACATAACTTTTTGAGTATAGTTTATCGTACGCTAACCACCATCTGTCTTGATATTGTCAAGCTGTCGTCTCTACCTTCGTTTGTTTTCTTCTTTATTATTATTATTATTATTATTATTATTATTTTCGCATACGAAACACACAGAAGATACGTCACCATTTCCTCCGGGACAATGTCCAAAAGGAAACATCTCCATAGAAAAGGTTGCGTCTGAAGATAATGTTGATCCCAATATAATAGATCTTGCTTAGCTTGTATAAGCTTAAGTTGTATTAAATAAATCCAAAACAACTATGACAGAAACTTTGATTATGAATATCAAAGACTATGTGAAATCTAGTCAATGATACTAAGAAGAATTTCAATGAAACATTAATAAACAAGATCAATAACAAACAGTTTACCAAACTTTCAGCCTCAATATAAAACAAACACTCTTAATAGTGTTAGGTTACAAAACCTTGAAGTTATAAAAAAACTCTATGAACTTTGATATGATTTTGATACATTTAACTCTATACCCTAGGACCTCCTTTTTATACACCAAGGAGTCCTAACAGTCTTACAATATTTTCCTAAGGTATCATGATCTTCTAAACAAATAACTTATAGGTATCTTTTACAAAAATATCTCATACATTTCTCATAAGCAATCTTTATCCATTAGCAGTTGTAATCCTTCAGCAGTTGTAACTCTATCAGCAGTTGTAACTTTGTATCAACAGCATTAACTCTGAACTAGCAGCAGTAACTTATATACCAGCAGCATTAACTTAGCAGTATTAATTCCAAACAGCATCAAGGAGCTTTTAATCCCAACAATCCTCCCCTAAACTTGATATTCTTCTTTTGAATCTCAAGTTTCTTCATTAAAAGTCTTCACCATCACCAGGAGGATGCTTTCAAACACTTCTAGGATTCTTGACCTATTTTGTCATAAGCTTAAGAAGTTGATAGCACATTTCATTCTAATGGTCAGCTTGAAGCTTCTTGTTGAGCATTTTTGTGGTTGTTGCAGGTGTAAGAGGATATTTTTTCTCTACCAGCATAAAGATATGCAGATTTTGAAACCTCACAAAATGTACTCCACTTGAAGAAAATAGCTTCCAAACTGTCACTTTGTGTCCTTATAGATTCCTCCATACTTCACTTTCTACATCAGGTTCAAACATCACTTTCAGATTACCCCATAACACTCTCTCATAGCCCTCCTTTGGCCTTATATTCCTATGTTTAGCTTTAACCAACTTCCAGAGAGTTTACAAAACTTCTTTGTCAATACTCTGAAGCATCTGAATCATTGATGAGTACCTCTCAGAACTTCCATCAGCTCTTATGACTTGAAAGTATCCTATCTTTCCTTCTTTGATGATTTTCCAGTCAACAATGATTGGAGGCTTAGTGGCTAATAGTATAGCATTAACTGCTATTTCCTCTTAATCAAGAACAATCTCTATATGCTTTTTCATCTCAGCTTCTTCTTGATCATCATCTATCTTTTACTTCTTAGCTACTTCTTGTTCTAACTCTGTGCCTGCTCTTTTAGAACTGCTTTCTTGTGCTATTGTATCACTGCCTTCTGCTTTATCTTTACCTCCTTTCACCACTTCAGAATCCATAGATACAAATGAGTCTATCCAACCCATGGTCTTGTTAAAAGCCTTCTGAACTTCATCAAAGCTTTTGTTCTTCAACTGACTGTGAGTGAATCTAGCCATGTTTTCAGATAGGTACACATATGATTTCTCTTTTGAGCTTTGGTTGGTGGTTTTCTTCTCTGCTCTTCTGCTCTAAGTCTTGCAAAATGTTTCTTTCTTTTATCCATGAGCTCTACAAACAGCTTTGACTTTTCTTCAACAGTCAACTCTTCCAACTCTTATGCTTGTAATCTTGTAGCTAGCTCATAATCTGCATCTATCATAGCTTGAACATTATCCCATTCAATGTTTGTATCTTCTTCTCTTTGTTTTGTAAGCTTCTCTTCTTCTTCCAATTCAGCATTTAATTAAGCTTGAAATTTTTGAGCAATTTCTTCATCAATTAAAATTTGATCTTTTTTTTTCAAAGGCTTCTCAGGTTCTATCATCTTTGCCTTGCCTTTGTCTTTAGCCTGTGGAAGTTGTGATGGTTGTGAAGGTGATGTTGTTTTTATAAATTCACTTGGCTCTTGAACTATAACTCCTCTAGCCTTAGGTCTTGTAACAGTAGTTGTAGCAGCAGTTATAACAGCCTTAGGTTTAGCTTCTTTGATCTCTATTAAGGTCTGAGCCAGAGTCAACTCATCAACAGTTGTTGTTGTATCACTAACAGTAGTAACTTCAACACTAGCAGTAGTAACTACTTTACCATCAGTAGTAACTGGTCAACTTCCCGCTCATAAAAAACTCCCGTATTAAACATTAAATTATCATCATTCCTCCCCTGAGTCTCATCAATCAATGTAACCTCTACATGATGGTCAATTTCATTAATTCTCTTCCCCTGTTTGGATGCATCCTCCTGATCACCCAAACCTACATCTTCAGAGGAAACTACTCTTGTAGATCTACCAATCTTCCTTAATCTTTTTAGCTTGTGAGTTCTTGACCTTCCTTTCTTTTCTAGCCTCTTAACCCACTCCTTCAATTCAGTAATCTCTGCAGCTTGAGAGGTCTTTGTTTTCTCTAAGTCAAGAACTCTTTGTGACAAGTTGGTACAAAGTTCCATCAATTTATTTAGTTTCAGTCTATCCTCACCACTAAGAAGTGGATCATTGGAATGTGTAGGTACATGCTCCTCATTGGCAGCCTCATCAGTGATAAGCTCTGTAGAACCACTGGGTTAAGGAACCTCAGTATCTTTCCTTTGTTTCCTCCTTGGTTGTTTCTTCTGAGGCTGTGATGTAGATGATTGAGTAATAGTGGGTGTGTGTTGAGGATCAGTAGGCATTGCTGAACCTTCACCCTCTTCTTGAGCTTGTACCATCATAGTTTGAAATAAAAGGGTGACTCTCCCAGAAAAACCTTTTCCTTCTCTCTTTATATTTGCAAAGACCTTCTTAGTGTGATAAGGTGTAACATAAATCTCTTTATGTTTGGACATTCCTTCAACTTGTTTATCCAAAAACACTTGCACAAACCTTGGATACGTTTGAAATTTAACCTCGCCCTGTAAGTTCTTCACCATATTATCAAAAATGTACTTGGAAAAGTTGAAATTTTGGTTTGTGGCAAGACAGATGATAGCAGAGGCTATAGTTACTAAATTCGTTCCAAGCAGTAGTCTTAGCATTAAGGCATTGCAAAATTGTATGGATAAGAAATTTCCATTGAGGTGAAAAGAAAGCTTTATAGAATGTAAGCTTTTGTGTAAGATTTTCATACCCCATTCTTTCCAGTTCTGCAAAAATGGTAGCATTGGGTAAACATTTAGTACTTTTAGCATCTTTTAACTAAAGAGCTCTTCTCACACTCGTCTCAGTGACGATCACCTTCTTCCTATCTACTAAGGCTTGTATCTGCACTTCCCCATTGATAGTCTTTGCCTTAGCAGTAGCCCATAACTGCTTAATGCATGCAGTATAAATGGTGGGATTTACCGCTAGCGCATATCTGATAGAACTTGCATTCAGAAAATCAATAATTCTCTCAAACCCATCACTTTCTTTGGGTTTCTCTAAAAACGCAACCAAATTGTGAGTTTCAGCAAACTTTAGGTTTGACACTGTGTTGGGTTTTGATGATGAATGATAAAATTGAGTTAGGTTTTATGATTAGAGAGTATATCAAAGTGTAAAATCGATCAAATGAGTGATTGAAACCCTTAATCGAAGTATTTATAAAATCACCCTCAACATCATTAACTAACACTGACAGTAGTAAGTGTATGCCTAACAGCATTAACTTAACAACCCCCGTCCCCCCCCCCCCCCCACCCGCATAGAAAGTTTTATGCCTAACAACATTAACTAACACTGGCAGTAGTAAGTGTATGCCTGATACTCACCAAAACACTCTATCTGTTTTTATTTCACACAGCTCTCTTTCTATTTTTATTCTCACTAAATCTCTAAATTCTTTTTCTCACTGAATCACTCTGACTGTTTTTATGTCACACATCTCTATTTTTGTTTTTATGCTCACCAATTCTCTCATTTCTTTTAGCTCACAAAGTCACTCTTTCTATTTTTAGTTCACACATCTCTCTTTCTATTTTTTACTCACTAATTTCTCTTAATACTCACAATATTAATTATAACAAATAGTAGTAAGTATAACTAAGAGCATTAACATAGCAGTATTAAGTATAACTAGCAGCACTAATTATACTTACCAGTAGAAAGTTAGCCCAACAGTACTAACTTGAATTTCATCCTTAGCTGCTTTTCCACTCCATTTCAATCATCATTTATGTGTAATCCGTTGCATATTAATACAATTAACCTCCCCTCAATCAATACTTTAGAGGTTAAGCATTCTAATACTTGCAATCAAATATTCAAATCTGCTAACATCAAATGCTTTTGTGAGCAAATCTGTAACATTTTGATCTGTGTGAATCTTTATCATCTAAATAAGCTTCTTCTCATTGGAATCTCTGATAAAGTGATGCCTGATCTCAATGTGCTTTGTCTTTGAGTGAAAAACAGGGCTCTTCACTATGCAAATAGTACTCTCATTATCAATATGAATCTTAGTCTGCATAAAGTTATATCCATAATCCAGCAATTGATTTTGGATCCAAAGCACATGTCCACAGTATTTGGAAGCTGCTATATACTCAGCTTCAGTTGTGGAATTTGCAACCACAGTCTGCTTCTTGCATTGCCATGAAATCAATCTACACCTTAGGAATTGATAACCTCTTGTTGTGGACTTCCTATCTAAGCTTGCTCCTGCATAGTCACTGCTAGTGTATGCCACCAAATCAAAAGGTGAATCCTTGGGATACCAAAGGCTCAATTTAGGTTGACCTTTTAAGTATCTAAAGATCCTTTTTACAGCATGAAGATGTGAACTTTTAGGATTGACTTGGAATCTTGCACAAGCACATACTGCAAACATAATGTCAGGTCTTGAAGAAGTTAGATACATCAATGATCCAAGCATGGATCTATATAAGTGTTCATCTACATCTTCACCATCTGCATCTTTGAGCAAAGGCTTATGGGTTTCCATAGGCGTGCTTGCTGTTTTGACATCACTAAAGCTAAATTTCTTCAAAATCTCAGTCACATACTTGTCTTGGCTTATAAAAATCCCATCTTCCTTCTTCTTTACTTGCAGGCCTAGGAAGAATGTGAGTTCACCTATAGAACTCATTTGAAACTTCTTATGCATTATTTTCTCAAAATCAGTGCATAATGACTTCTTTGTAGAGCCAAAAATGATATCATCTAGATATACTTGAACTAACAGAATATCACCTTTGTCTCTTCTGATAAATAAAGTCTTATCTATCTTTCCTCTCTGAAACCCATTGTCCAACAAGTAAGTTGACAAGGTTTCATACCAAGCTCTAGGAGCTTGATGCAAACCATAAAGAGCCTTTTCTACCTTGTAAACTCTGTTAGGAAAGTCTGGATCTTTAAATCCTGGTGGTTGACAAACATAGACTTCCTCTTTAATCTTTCCATAAAGAAAAGCACTCTTGACATCCATCTGATACACCACAATGTCTTTAAATGAGGCATAGGCTAAGAATAGCCTAATTTCTTCAATTCTGGCAACAGGAGCAAAAACCTCATGATAGTCTATTCATTCCTCTTGTGTGTATCCTTATGCAACCAATCTTGCTTTATTCTTAATCACAATGCCTCTTTCATCTTTCTTGAATCTGTACACCCATTTAGTACCAATGGCCCTTTTGTTATTAAGTAAATCTACCAAGGTCCAAACCTGTTGTAACTTGAACTATAGAAGCTCCTCTTCATAGCTTCTATCTAGCTTGGATCTTTTAATGCTTAAATTACCTTATTAGGCACTTCTTGTGATATTAACATGCAAACAGACAATTCTGAAAGTCTTTATGGTTGGTCCTCTGTTGCACTGAACTAAACACAGCTTATTCAGTCACACTCTTTGTCATCCTTCTGGTTTAAGGTGCTGAATATATGTCTCCAATGATTTGTTCAACTGGATGATCCTTGTGAATTCTGGTAGTTAGAATAGGACTGACAGGGATATGTGTATCCAAATTGTTTATGTCAGCCTCTGCACCAACATCTTCATCATCATCTAAATAGATAATTTCTTCCAATTCAGGCATATTTGGATCATCATCACATCCATAGACTATATTTTCATTAACAGCATTACCCTCTATTCCAGCATTATTACCAGTTGGACTAACAGTATTAATAGTGTTAGTTCCGTTAACACTAGCATCCTTTTCTTGATTAACTCTTGGCTCCTCTGTTCTTGGAACCTCTCTATCTTCATTCCCTGGATCTTCAGCATCCTTCTTTTCCTCATCCTCTGATGGTTTGGATCTAGCATCAGGAGAATCCTTGGAACTTTAAGAGAATAGTGGATCAGCAGGCCATATTTGTAGCAAAATGTAATCTTTTCCAGGTACTGTCTCCATTCTAGCTTTACCTGCATCATCACATGCTTTTGTACCTGCATTACCATTAGATTGATTCCCTGCAACAACTGGCTTATAGTTCATAGACTTTGTTAGTGCATCTATGTCAAAAAGCCAATTTGGTCCACTTCCTATAATATTAGGTGTATTCTCACTAAATTGAACATGCAAGTTCTCTTCTACTATCCTAGTTCTACTATTAAATACTTTGAATGCTTTGCTATTGGTAGAGTATCCTACAAAGAACCCTTCATCAGCATTTCCATCAAACTTACCTAGGTGATCTATGGTATTAAGGATTGTAACAGGACACCTAAATGGTCTCATCAAGCTTAAGGCAGGTTTTCTAACTAGAAAAAGTTCATAAGGGGTCTTGTTGTGAGGCTTGATAACTAACACCCTATTTTGGACATAACAAGCAGTATTAACTGCTTCAGCCCAAAAAGTTGTTGGCAATTTTGAATCAGCTAGCACAGTCCTCGCAGCCTCTATTAGTGTCCTATTTTTCCTTTTTGCAACTCCATTTTGTTGTAGAGTCCTAGCAACACTAAATTCCCTTTTAATACCCTTCATTTCACAGAACTGATTCATAACCCTATTTCTGAATTCAGTCCCATTGTCACATCTAATCACTTTCACCCTAAGGTCTATTAGATTTTCTATGCCTGTTATGAATGTTTTAAGGATTTCACTAGTTTCATCCTTAGTGGCTAAAAATAAAACCCAACTAAACCTACTAAAGTCATTTGTGACAACCAGCCAGTATATCTTTTTCATTAAACTCTTTACAAATGTTAGGCCAAATAAGTCCATGTGCAACATTTGTAATGGTTGGCTGATTGAGCTGACAGTTTTGAACTTACAAGAAGCTCTGTGTTGCTTTCCCTTCTGACAAGCAACACAAGTTTGATTAATTTCAAAAAGTTTTGAAGGAAAACCTCTTACAAGGTTTCCCTTTACCAGTTTATTCATTGTTTTGAAATTTACATGTCCAAGCCTCCTATACCAAAGATTAGATTCATTTGGTGTAGCTTTTGCAAAGAGACAAGTGAGACCTCCTTGAGGAACAACATTCTTTAAATCAACACTATACATGTTATCCTTTCTAGGAACTTTAAGCAAAACATGACTTTTATCAGTTAACTTAAAGTCTAGAGACAGAACAACACATGTAATATCAGTAAAAAGAATACTATTCTTCTTGTTACACATTTGTGAGACATTGAAAAGGTCAAACTTTAGTTCCTTTACAAAATACACATCTTCAAAATCTAATTTACCAGTTCTTATTTTACCTTTCCCAGTAATTTTCCCTCCTTTGGAATTGCCTCCAAAGGCAACAAATCCTCCATCAATTTCTTCATAATCAGTAAGATATGATTTGTTTCCTATCATGTGCCTAGAGCATCCACTGTCAATCACTCCTTTATCCTTCAAATCTTGCTATGGATTGCCATGCACATAATGGTAAGAAAATTAGTTTCTTTTGGGGACCCAAGCCATTACTGACTTGGATCTGCCTTGTGCATCAACATAGTTAAATCTTTTAAAGGACATTGATGCACTATTATTTCTGGAGACATGGTCTAAAACTTTGTGCTTTGGTCTCCAAATCCAACATGCTGAGGCCTTAACAGCTTATTTTGTGAGTTTCAGCCCAAGTAACCTTTATTAATTTTGTTCCCACTAGCTTCCTTTACAACTTTGCTTCTTTGAGTTTTTCATTTTAAGCTCTTTAAAATTTCGAATGCTTATTGGACTTAATTTGTGATCGGGGTAGAAAATCTCAGGTAAAATAGTGTAACTTTTGAATTTGAGAAGTTTACTAAAGTTGTCCCTCGTTAGTCTGTTAGATTCTCCCCGTTAGTCCCTAGATCTTTGCACCATTAGTCCACTAGTTAAGTAGTTAATAAGCTTATTAGTTTTTAATTAGTAATTAGGTTTAATTTTTAATTAGTTTAATTAAACTTTTATAAAAAGATAAAAATTAGGGCTTTTATTTTTAATGATTTTCGGCACTCTTTATTTAGTGAAATTTTAGTTTACATTTTAGGGTTAAATTTTAGTCTATTTGCTTAATTTTCATTTTACTTGTTGCTTCTTATTTAGTAGTAATAGCTTATCCAAAATATCTTTGTTCCATTCAAATCAGGATCCGAACCTAAACGTGGTTTCAATTTCACTAGTCATTGGGGATAACGACCCGGGTGATCATACTTACCCGGTTTAATATACGTATATTATATATATTATATTATTTTTGTAAATCTTAACTCTTTACCTTAGTTAAAGGTGAATAGTTGGAATTTACCTAAGTAGTATTTTTATTATATATTTTATAGGTACGTAAAACTGCAATCACCTTCCTCTTGTGTGTATCCTTATGCAACCAATCTTGCTTTATTCTTAATCACAATGCCTCTTTCATCTTTCTTGTTTCTGTACACCCATTTAGTACCAATGGCCCTTTTGCCATTAAGTAAATCTACCAAGGTCCAAACCTATTGTAACTTGAACTATAGAAGCTCCTCTTCATAGCTTCTATCCAGCTTGGATCTTTTAATGCTTAAATTACCTTATTAGGCACTTCTTGTGATATTAACATGCAAACAGACAATTCTGAAAGTCTTTATGGTTGGTCCTCTGTTGCACTGAACTAAACATAGCTTATTCAGTCACACTCTTTGTCATCTTTCTGGTTTGAGGTGTTGAATATATGTCTCCAATGATTTGTTCAACTGGATAATCCTTGTGAATTCTGGTAGTTAGAATAGGACTGACAGGGATATGTATATCCAAATTGTTTATGTCAGCCTCTGCACCAACATCTTCTCAACAACTGAAATATATTAATTTCTTCCAATTCAGGCATATTTGGATCATCATCACATCCATAGACTATATTTTCATTAATAGCATTATCCTCTATTCCAGCATTATTACCAGTTGGACTAACAGTATTAATAGTGTTAGTTCTGTTAACACTAGCATCTTTTCTTGATTAACTCTTGGCTCCTCTGTTCTTGGAACCTCACTATCTTCATTCCCTGGATCTTCAGCATCCTTCTTTTCCTCCTCCTCTGATGGTTTAGATCCAGCATTAGGAGAATCCTTGGAACTTTAAGAGAATAGTGGATCAGCAGGCCATATTTGTAGCAAAATGTAATCTTTTCCCCTCCAGGTACTGTCTCCATTCTAAGCTTACATCATCATACAGCTTATTGTACCTGCAAAACCATTAGATTGATACCCTGCAACACCTGCTTATAGTTTCATAGTCTTTGTTAGTTGGCAATCGTATGTCAATAAAGCCACTTTGGTCCACTCCTACATATATAGGTGTATTCTCACTAAAATTTAAACATGCAAGTTCCTTTTCTACAATCCTAGTTCCCTACTACTATTAAATACTCCTTGAATGATTTGTTGTTGGTATAGATCCAAACAAAGAACCCTTTCACAGCATTTCATCAAACTTACCTAGGTGATCTAGTAATAAGGATGTAACATACACCCAAATGGTCTCATGAGCTTAATGCACTTAACTACCTAGAAAAAGTTAATAAGAAGTCTGTTGTAAGGAGCTTGATAACTAACAACCACTATTTTTGGACATAACAAGCAGTATAACTGCTTCATCCCAAAAAGTTGTTGCAATTTTAAATCAGCTAGCACAGTCCTAGCAGCCTTTATTAGTGTCCTATTTTTCCTTTTTTGAATCATTTTGTTTTGGAGTCCTAGCAACACGTAAACTCACCTTTTAATACCCTTCATTCACAAAACTGATTCCATAACATCTTCTAAATTCAGTACCATTGACACCTCTATTCACGTTCACCTTAAGGTCCATTAGATATTCAACGCAGTTAATGAATGTTTTAAAAGGATTCACTAGTTTCACCTTAATGGCTAAAAATAAAACCCAACTAAACCTATACTAAATCATCTGTGACAACCAGTCCGTATATCTTTTTCATTAAAACTCTTTAACAAATGTTTAGGACCGAATAGTCACAACTGTTGCAACATTTGTAATTTTTCTGATTGAGCCTGACATTTTAGGACTTACCAAGAAGCTCTGTGTTGCTTTCC